>VMDR010032489.1:0-11689 GCA_007922815.1 Macrotus californicus
ATCCCCATGCCCACACCTCTATGACTCATATTGTCCTATTTCTCTTTCTACATGAAATATTACTTTAAGTTTGTTATTTTGGTCTCGTATGTCTTTTGCATCTTTGTACTCAGACAGAATCATGGTAAGCATCAACAATTCAAGGAGAAAGGAAGAGAGGGAGGGACTAGGGTCCATTTAAGGTTAAGATCTACCTAGACAGTAAAATGGGCAAGTAATTTGTTTCTAATCCTCAATTTTCTCATCTATAAAAGGGGAACATAATAATTCCTTTAGAATATTTGTCTGGTGCATATAAGTCTATATAAAATCTAAAATTAGAATTGTTCTTAAATCAAGCAACAATTTATGTTCACCCAAAATAAGCTAACCTTTCTACATTTTGAAAAGTAAATGCTAAATATCAATTTGTGTTAAGAGTAATCCATTTAGTTTTAAACGTTCATGCTGTGAAATGAACACGCTACAAGAAAATTTCATTTAAGTCTCACCCTTACCCCTTGGTCCCTCTTTTCAGCTGCAAACTTTTTATATACTGAATGTGTTCACTTATGTTCACCAAGACAGCCAAAGTTTTCTCAGCCATTTGTTCAGGTTGCCTTAAAATACATCCAGATATTTCGTGGATGAAATAATTGCACTGACATTATAAAGTAAAATCTTGCAGAAAGAAATTGTTTAGACTTGTATATGTGACTTATTTGTCAAATTCTCCTAGAAGCCTTCTTGCCAGGAAGCATACTTTCTTCTCCCTATAGATTAGATCGAGTGTGCATTGCCAGCACACACGCAGCCCAAGCCGCCCTCCAGTAAATTGACTCACTTGAATTTATAGGTAAGATAAAGTCATTTGCAAAAAAACAAACACAAGCTGTTCATCAGGGAGAACTAATCCTGGAATCAAACTCCAGTCCACAAATGAGGGAGGACCACTGTGGCCATGAACACTCAACCGTGTATTGTCAATGCACCCCTGAAGGCTCTGAATGACAGGCCTGATGGGGAGGGAGGGGAATATTGGGCCTACAACGTTGTTCACCAAATGTGGTGACTGAAGAAACGAGCAATTCCATCTGGGACCCAGAGTCTTTGGCAGATATCAGGGCAACTTTTGCCTTTAGTGGCAAAACAAAGTGCTTTTTTGCATTGTTTTCCACAAGGGGATGAGTATAATTTTTTAACATTGGCTCCTTTGTGTTACAGACAGTCTGTTAGCACATATTTTCAGATCCGCTTCAGAAAGGAAACAAAATAAAAGTGTGGATGCATGTTAATCACTCAAAAACATGGTGCACCAGATGGCCACCAAGGTCTGCTTCAGTCTACTAGGTAAATAATGCTTCCCAGTCCCTTTGTCCCCTTTGAAAACTAAACTTTGAATTATTTCTTTCCAATTACTGTTAGTGCAGGAAATGACCAACAGGAAAGCTGCATTTACTAGTGGACAATAGCAGGTGAAGGTAAACATTTTTTCCCCAATTGCTAAATTCTGCAGAATTATTGGGTCCAGAAGAAGTCAAGAAAAATTCTTACAATGCCTAAAAGCATGCAGTTGGCTTTCAGTCAAAACACAAACACCAGAGAGAATGAGTTTCTTTTTCCAAAGTATGTGTAATGTTTCAGGCCTGCCTGCCTCTTTGATATTGGTGTGACGATTTTGACTTTAAGGTTCCCCTCACTAAGTTGTGTAATGAGCCCTCTCATATTACTTATGAGAGATTTTAAAATTCATTGTCAGTATACACAGTCATGGTCAATTCTAAGAAAAACAAAACTTGCACTTTTAAAATGTCTTTCTGCTGAGTTGAATACACATAATAAATTCTGCATGACACTTCATTTTCTGCATATCACCTCAGTGTGCTCCATGGCTGAAAGCATTAACTTCCATAATATGTCTGTAAACTCAAGGGGCAGGGCAGTACATTTGAAATACTGACCTCTGGTTCTTCCCTCTCTGGTGGTTTCCTTCCTTTTTCCCTTACCAAGTAGGTAACTGGCAGTGACAATTGCTAAAAATGAGGGATGTGATAGGTGGATGAGTGAAAATAACCTGCAAGAGAAATTAGTGGCTTGAGGTACGGACTAAATAAGTGGGAGAAGCTGGGAAGAAAGCATAGCTTCCTCACCCTAGGGAAGGAGTCCCACATCCCAGCACACAGGCCATTAGTGGAGACATCAGACAAGATGGGACCACGCACATGAGAACCATGACCTCCCAGTGGGACTAGTGATGATGGATGATCAGGGCCAAGTGAGAGAATGGATAGAGCAGCCACTTCTTGCACATCTAAAAACAATGTCCTTCCTTCCCAAGCTTTGGCATCATGTGTGCTTCACACGTTTACAAATAACCCTAGAAAAGGGGTGGGGGAGAGGGGAGAGAGAAATCCTCAAAGTGATGGACATTGCTATTACCCTCCCTGATGGAACAAGGTCTCAAAATGAAAACCAGGTTGAGTTTGAAAATACTAAAAAAAATATTTTTCTTAACTGAGTTTGCTGATTAAGGGTCATGCTTGCAATGTTATGAAGATAATTTCAAGTTTGGGAGAAAGCAATTGGGGAGAACAGAAATTTATTTACTAAATAAATTTAGGAAAGGTGAAAATGAACAAATTAACAATTCTACTGAGGGAATTCTCATGTTTTGGAATATTGGCCATGCTCTATTTGAGAGTTTCCTGTACGCCAAGTGCTTTGCCTGCATTTAACTTATCCACTCCTATCAACAGCCTTATGAGGATGGCTAGACAATCATCTCCAATTCACAGATTAGGAAAGGATGTGTTCATGACAATAAATGACTTGCCTGGAATTCAAAACTGGGCTAGTAGGTAGTTAGAGGTTCACAACACAGGACGATAACCTCAATGCTCTCTTATACCTGGAAGGTGCAGAACTGATGCAAATTGGGAGGTGCTATGTCAAGCACCCTCTTACTTTCTCAAAAGCCTTGGCTAAGAAATCAAGCGGAATATGGACCTAGGACTCTTGCCCTTAAGATGAGAATGGATAGAGCAGCCACTTCTTGAAACTACAAATTCATCACAACCCACTTATTTCCTTCATTTCCCAGTCTCTGCACAGTGTGATGAGGGTTAATTACTTTATTTCACAATAAAACTACTATTTTTAATGTTTTAAAATAAAATGCTGTGTAATTGAAAAATAGAATTAAACCCATCTCTCCCTTTGGAAAATTGCCACTTATCTAAAATGAACTGGTTTTCAAATCCATATATTTATATAGTATAAGGAACATGCATCTCTTTTTTATGAGGTAGGAAACCATCATTTTTCCAAATATAGGGGGGAAATTGCCAACATTTATAAAAGAAAATTAGGTAGATAGATAGCTGTCTATGGAATTGTAATTCAAGAAAATAAAATATATTTTTGTCAAAAAATTAAAGGTTATACATTGGCCAGAACTATGAGTGAACAGAATAAAATTTCCTTTGTACCTTTTGGGTTTTCTCTCTGACATCAGTGATATTTTTTCCTTTTATATAAATTGACTCAGTTTTAAGTAGCACCTCTTTATAGACAGAGAATCTCATAAGAAATATGGATTCAACTTCCAGATGACCAATTGACTGGCCCAGTTTCCAGGACAGAAGCCAAGATTTTATTTAAAATAAAGAACCAGATAGTTTCTTAAAAATGCTTATTGCTTGATTATCCAAAGAGCCTGTTCAAGTCTCCAGTTTAGTTTATCCGAGGCATACTTTGTAGTTTTCCATTCATTATAGCTTGTAACAACATGCCATATTGTTTACCTCTTCTTTCAGATGTAAGCTCACCTTGCCCAGATGGGCAAACTTTTCCTCCTGTCGTATTGACTGACCCTTCTAAGGCGCCTTTGCTGATTCATTTTCCTCTACTTGATCTTTGGCAGTTGAAATTCCTCCAAGTTCAACCCTTGGCCCTCTTTTACCCAGCATTCTCTCTCCACATGATTTCATCTACTCCTATGGCTTTTGTTACTGTCCCAATGCAAGGACTACTAAAGGCACATCTCCAGACTAGAATTTTCTCTAAGCTCCAGATCTCTATCACTTACAGAGAGCTAGTATTTATTGACTATTCAGCAAGTGCTACACCAAGTCATGCACATATATATTTTTAATTTGGTCTTTTATATGTTTTTATAATTAATTCTTTTGCTTTTTTCTAAGTACACATATAATAACATATGCATTCTTTTAAAAATTTAAATGATAAAAGATGAAGAGTCATCTCAGGCTAGCTACTATTTCCCTTCCTATCCCACCTCATCTCATACTCACCCCCAAGTATCTACTGTTAGTTTGATGTGTGTTCCCCCTTAATCTTCACAACAGCTCAGTGGGCACTCTCACTGTTATTTCCATGATGCAGATGGGGACACTGATGTGGAAGAAGATTCAAGAACTTGTCCGAGGTCTCACAGACAATAAGTGGAAGAATAGGGACTACAGATCCAGGTTCATCTCCCTTCAGCCCTTCCACTCCTCCATTTTCATTTTGTCACTTCATCCGGGTGTCTCTCAGAGACACCCAAATTAAACTGTTCAAACTTAAACTCACAATTTTTCTGCCTCAAATGCACTCACCAAGACTTGTCCTTCTTTTGGGTCTTAATGTCAACAAAAGACACAACCAAATATTTATTTGTTCATTGAGAAAACTTGGGGTGATCCTTAATAGCTCTTCATCTTCCACAATTTGTATCTAATCAGTCACCAAACCTTGCTGATGTGATTCTTAACCTTCTATCAGTTCTGAGAGATTCTTTCTATCACCATGGGCACCAGCACCTCTTGACTACATCTGCTTCCAGACTTGCCACCTTCCAAATCAACCAACACAGAGTCATCAAATAGGTCTTTTAAAGATGCTCACATTAGAACATGTTCCTCCTGTCTCTAAAATCTTGAGCTTCTCATTGCTCTTAAACAAAAGGATATCATCAGTGTGGCTTGCAAGGCTCTCCCCAGTCCAATCCCTGCTCACACCCCTGGTCTCCTGGCCCTGGTCTCTATAGTCCAGTCCCACTGGTCTTCTTTCAGTTCTTTAAATGAGTCACTCCTCTATCAGCCACAGAACCTCACACATGCTGTTCCCTCTACTTGGAGTGCTTTTCCCCTCCTTCTTAACCTATATAACTCTGTTCAGCAGGCAAAACTTAAGTTGCCCAGAAGAGCCTTTGTTGACCCCCTAATCTATTTCTGGCTACACTCCTATATGCTGTCATATCACTCTTTATTTTGCATTTATTACATTTATCACTATATTTTTTAATTTACTCATTTAATCTATGTTTCCCCTACCAAACCATAAGCTCCAGAAGGTCAAAAACAGTGTCTCTCTCACTCGTCTTATGCTTGGAACATAGCAAACTCATAATTACTTGTGAAATGAAATTCAGTATGACCCTTAGTATGTGGCGTACTTATTTGGCTGTCAAGTTTCCATTCCCGGAAAGTAGAGATAGCAGCATGAGCTTAGAGTCACATTACCCCTTCAGGCAACTTGGATTAGCGCCCAGCAAGCCCGGCTTCTGGTAAGAGTATTTAGAGACAGTTTAAATAGTTCAAGGAGTTAAGGATGCTCTCCAGTGGACAACCCTAGGGCATAGAAATGGGGCACTTTTCCATCTTGGCTTTCTCCCAGCCCTCTCCTCTCCAAACCAAGAGTCGCCAGAGGAACTCCAAACATCACAAAGCAAGATGACCAGAAAATCTTTTGCAAACTCGTTTCTCTGTATATTTCCAAACAGTACTGCTTTAATTGATTCAAGTTTGCAAAATTGGATTCTAATTTCAAGACAACTCCCAAACGATTCACCACAGAACAGAACGTTAGAATTATGGTAGGTATAATTACAATGCCAGTGCATTCTAATATCGTCTCGTCCTCTATCACTCCCACCCACAATTGGTTTTCTGCACCAACAAAGAAACAGCTGTACGATCAGCAGGCTTCCTTCCATCTGTGAGCTTCCATCTGAAGATTCTTCTGCACTTGTACCATGCAGATTTGGAGAAGCAAAACACATTCTCTTCTTCATTTTACTCTTTTTCATTATTTCACATGTGCGAAAGCAAGAGCTGAAAGATCCATTGGGGATTTCCTTAAAATTAATACTTCTAAGAAGTTCCAGAGTTATTTCTGATACTCCTTGGGACTTCAGATCAATACTATTGTGTAGAATTCAGAGGCAGTTGAGGAGGGGGTGAGGGACAGAGAATAACAATCCTTATCCCATTATCTGGGAATAAACTGTAAATGCTCAAGGTAATGGCACTGCTATGGCTGTGCCTCACTCAACATAAAGACAGACTCTGAAAAGAATAACAAAGATGAATAACCTAATATTTCAGAACTGTAGTTATAAAACTTTTCACTTCCAATACTTCCATCATTCACCACCATCAAACCCCCATCAAATATTCATTAAGCAAGTTCATTTCTTACTTATCATTTCAGCGGATTTTAAAGCCTAGGGACTGTGCTATGTCTAGGAAGTCACAATGTTCTAACTGATCATTCAGCTGTTGCTTTTATTAGCTTTTGGGTGTTTGTTCTTTACAGCAGCTTCTTGGGCCACTGCTGCCATAGGCTCCATATTTTTTAACATGTTTTTAAGGAATAAACTGGCAAATCTTACACATCCTTCAATACTCAGTTCAAGTATCACCTCCTTAAAACGTCTTCCCAGATTTCTCCAAAAAGAGTTAAGTGCTTAAGTAGTCATAGTGTTTTTACTCTTGTTGTTGAAGGTGCATACCAATTATCTCTGATAACAAGGCTGTAACTTTTATTTATATATCTAGCTCCTTAATTGATTGATCCTTATTTTCTTATTTTTGTTTATGTATTCAGACACTAAAATAATAAATGAATGAATAAAATTAGTTTCTTGGTTTTTATTAACTAATCAATTGTACAGCAAAATGCACCAAATGAGAAAAAGTGTGTATAGTACAGTATGATATCCATTGTCCAAAATACTCTCTATAGTCCATGGACAGAGAAATTATTCCTTTGGGGAAATCAGCTACAAAGATAAATTCAAATTCTTATTTAGCCCTTCATTACCATCTTCTCTTCAATCATATTTCTGCCATTTTTAAATATAAAGAATGAGAAACTACCTCCAATTATGTAACTGTGACAGTTTACTTTACCTTGCCAAACTTTAATTTCACCAATTAAGACTTGCAGGGTTGGTTTTAAGAATTTAATGGGGTGATGCATAGTGCATGTAGCAACACTTTTTATAGCGCCTGACAGATAGTGAGTGGTGAAGAGTACTTAACTGTCATTTTTATGAATATTAGGAACTTAACATCCATTTTTATTTCTTCCTATTCTCCCTATATCCCTGCTTTACAGAGCTGTTAGCCATTAAAAAGTGATCAAAAGACAGGAAATGACAGGCAAAATGTGAAGTAAAAACCCAGAAAATAATAACCCAGAAAATCCATCTTTGAAGAATAACAATATATTTCATTTATATGACATCCACATGTAATCTATCTAAAGGAATCAGTACTGCCCACATGTCACTTCTTCTTTGATAACTAATGATTTGACATATCTTTTGGCTCAAAAGACTTAACACCCTATAGAGCAAAAGATGTGTTTACTGAGGGCAGCCTGCTGCAAAAGCCACTCTGCAGATGAAGTTTATTTCAATAATTACTTTTGGACATTAGAAAACTGATTATGTATATTATATATAATATAAAGTAGTTTATATATTATATATAATATATATATCAAAGGCACTAAAGAACTGGTTTCATAACATAATATTCTAATCAAAATTCATAGACAAAAGACAATAATATATCAAAGGGTGACCACATTTATTTCTGCTTTTCTATTGATTCCAAATAGTCCCCTTTTTTGGCTTATAAGAAAAAAATAATAAACTGGATATCAGCTAAAGGTCAAATCTTTATCTTAAAAAATAAGACAAAATTATTTCCAAGCTTTTCATCTTGTGTACCCAGGAACTCTCACTTGTAACCCAAGAAGGCAATCAATCAATCAATCAATCAATCAATAAACAGACTCATATTGAGATCCCAGGAGATATCAAGTTATCTGCTGTTAGTTGAGGGTTCTTAATTAAATAAAATACAGTCCCTGCTTTCAAGAAACATGTCCCAGTAAATAAGACAGGCTAATAAATTAAAACTGTCATACTCGCTGACAAGTATTATTATAAAGTTAATGATATGGCACTGGGGTAGCCCAGAGGAGACAGAAAATCATAGAAGACTTTCTAAAAGAAGTGGCATAAACTAGACTTGAAAGCATAAACAGGAGGTATTAGTCACAGAAGGAGAAAAGGGGCAACGAAGGGAAGAGACTGAATGTGTAAAGCTAGCAAGAGCAAACAGTAGAACTTGGCAAATCTGCTTAATTTCTCTGGGGTAATCAGAGTCTGTGAAGATGAGACAAGATGAAAATTATGCAGAGATATATCAAACTTTGTCACTCATAGTAACTGCTCTGACAATAGCAACCTAGTGTACTTAAACACAGCAATAGAACTAAAGGGTAGTGTCACATAGCAACCTAGGACACTTGAACACAGAATTAGAAATAAAGAATAGTTTCACAAAACAAAATGTTGTGCTGAATGTGATGCACTGATAATTTGTTTTTTGTTTTATTGTTTAATATTCTGGTCTTGGCCTCCTAAATTTATTTAATATCCTTCTAATGGGATGTGACTCATAGTTTGAAAACCCCTCGATAAGAAGAAACAGACTGATATCAGGAAGATCACATAGGAAGTTATTGTACTAATTCAAGCAATAAGAGATGTGGACCTCGCTAAGGCAACATAATGAAAAGGATCTGGTAACTTTCGCCTTATAACTAAAGCTCTATTTATTTCACATGCCATAATCTGGTTAAGTAGACTTGGCAGCATCACTGCACTTCTGAGATAGTCATCATCTGAGTGCCTGCCACGTTTCACACCGTGTGAAGGGCTCTACACACGAGTAAACTCCCGTTCCGACTGCAGCACTGCAGGGCAGTTACTGCTCGCTCCATTTTTTCCACATTCTTTTATTGTTGTGCAAGTACAGTTGTCTCCATTTTCCCCCCTCCACTCCCTCCCACCCCAGCCATCCCCACCTCCCACCTTTGATCCCACCCCTCTTTGGTTTTGTCCATGTGTCCTTTATACATGTTCCTGAAAACCCTTTCCCCTTTATCTCCATTTTACAGACAGGAACACCAATAGCCCAGGGAAATTAGGCAGACTTGCCAAGTTCACACAGATAGAAATTAGCAGAGAGGTACACAGCCAATCTACTTAGCACTAGTTAACGCATATTAACTACTGTACAGCAGCCTATTGAATGAAAACATCTCAGTGCCTCTTGATGATCATTTAGTTTATTTCTAGCTCTTTGCTATGATAAACAATGCTGTCATAGACATGTGGGAGCCGATGTGCAGGAGTTTTGTTAGAGTAGAATTCCTGGATCATAAAGTAGCATTATGTTATAGACAAAATTTATCCTTCTTAAGGGGTATTAATTAATTCCATTTTATTTATTTATTTGTTTGTTTGTTTATGTATTTAATGGAGTTAGTTATTTGTTCCTAATGGCTTATAAACAGCACTGTTGGGCTACTATACTTGAAATATTACTTATATGTGTTAAATTTTTTTAGCAATGAAATTTTATGTCATATGGTTGAAAAGATAAATTCTATATAAGATTTGTTATAATATAACAGAAGAATTTTCTGTAATATATCAAGTTTAGCCTAAAAGATGATGGACATCTCCCACAGGTTATTTATTTATCCAGAAACATTATACTATGAATATATAAGTGGTGTTTTTAAAAACAATTACATTTATTAGGGTAATGTTGGTTAATTACACCGTATAATTTCCAAGTGTACAATTCTATAACACACCATCTGTACATAAGTATTCTGTGCTTACCACCCAAAGCCTAGTCTCCTTCCATCACCATATATTTGCCCCCCTTTACCTTCTCCATTCTCCCCCCCCCACTCCTCTTCCCTTCTGGTAACCACGTACTGCTGTCTGTGTCTGAGTTTGTTGTTTTGCTTATTTGTTATTTTCTGTTTTATATCCCACATATAAGTGAAATTATATATATGGTTGCTGTCAACTTGATTCCAAAGGCAAGTGTAGAAAAGCAAAAATTAATGAATGGGACTACATCAAACTAAAAAGCTTTTGTACAGCAAAAGAAACTATCAACAAAACAAATAGAAAATCAACTGAATGAGAGAAAGTATTCACAAATATACCTCTGATAAAATGCTAATATCCAAAATATATAAAGAACTCATACAACTCAACAACAAAAAGACAAAAAATCAATTAAAAAATGAGCAGCACTTGAACAGACATACAGACGACCAAAAGATATGTGAAAAGACACTCAACTTCACTACCTCACTCATGTTAGAAAGGCTATTATCAATAAGAAGAGAAATAAAAAGTGTTGGAGAAGATGTGAAGAAAAGGGAATCCTCATACACTACTGCTAGGAATGTAAGTTGGTGTAGCTTCTATAGAAAACAGTATAGAGGTTCCTTAAAAAATTAAACACAAAGCTATCAGAAATCTCACTTCAGGGTATCTACCCTAAAATTTGAAAACATTTATTCTTAAAGATATATGTACTCTCATGTTCAGTGCAGCATTATTCACAAAAGCAAGACCTGGTCCTTCAACAAATGAGTGTATAAAGAAGATGTGGTACATATATGTAATGGAATACTACTCAGCCATAAAAAATTACGAAATATTGCCAATTGAGAACACATGGATGGATCTTGAGAATATTATGTTAACTGAAATAAGTCATCAATTCTATTGTATTAAATATTTTGAACATCATTAGTTGCTTGATTTTTTTCCCTAGATCTTTTCTGCATCCTTGGAAATGATCATATGATTTTGAAATGTAGTACTATTAGTATGATGAATTTTGACTTATTTTTCTAACATTAAACCATCTTTGCATTACTGGAATAAACCCTACTTGTTAATGTTTCTTTTGTAATGTACCAATGGAGTCTGTTTATCATTAAATATACTAATAATTCACTTTTTAAAAGACGTTTATATCAGGGTTTGATCTCAAAAATATATAAAGAACTCATGACTCCACTCCAGGAAGAGAAACAATCCAATTAAAACATGGGCTGAACAGACACTTTTCCAAGGAGGACAAACAAAGGGCCCAGAGACATATGAAAGGATGCTCAGCATCACTAGCTATCAGAGAGATGTAAAGTAAAACCACAATGAGATATCACCTCACACCTGTCAGAATGGCCATCACAAACAAATCACCAAACAACAACTGCTGATGAGGTTGTGGAGAAAAGGGAACCCTAGTGCACTGTTGGTGGGAATGCAGACTGGTGCAGCCATTATGGAAAACAGTATGGAATTTCCTCAGAAAACTAAAAATGGAACTACCTTTTGGCCCAGCAATTCCACTGCTGGGACTATACCATAAGAATCCTGAAACACTAATTCTAAAGAATCTGATATATATAATATATCAGGAAGTTAATTTTATTTTTTGATATGATCAATATTTTAACTTCAACTCTGCCATATTGTTTCATGTTATATAATTCACTTAAAATCCTCCCCTTTTTTGGGTATTTTCTA
>VMDR010032490.1:0-11690 GCA_007922815.1 Macrotus californicus
AAAAAAAAAAAAACAATCTTATTCCCCAGGGTTAAGAGTTCTCTCTCCTTCCATATTGCTCCATGGGTATGGACTACCATGAAGGCATATTTGCAGTCCCTGTAGATGATAACCTTTCCCTGGGACAGTTCTAAGGCTCTCATGAGAGCTATTAGTTCAGCCCTCTGTGCTGAGGTTCCAGGCACAAGGGCTTGGGCTTCTATTACCTTGTCTAAGGTGATTATCACATATCCTGCTTATTGTTGAGTCATTTTCCTTGAAGCTGCTCCCATCTGTGTACAGCTCCCAGTCTGGTGCCACCAGCAGTTTGTTGAGTAGATCCAGCCTGCTAGAATAAACTTGGTCAATTATTTCCAAGCAATCATGCTAGAGGGCTAGTCTCCCTCCACGTCCAGGAGCAAACTGGCAGGATTCAAAGCTCTGGTAGTCTGCAAGGTAAAATTTTGGTTGTCAAACAGAATGGCCTGGTATTTTACCATGTGCCCTTCCATAGCCAATACCCTCCTTTCTCTTCCAATAAAGTTAGGACCTGGTGTGTTACCAGTACTGTAGCTGGCTGTCCCAAAGTAAACTTCTCAGCTTCACGTAATATGTCACAGGTAGCTGCTACTGCGCAGAGAAATGGTGGCCATCACTTTGTTGTGTGATGCAACTTCTTTGAGAGATAGGCTAGGGGTTGGGAAATGTCTCCCAGAGTCTGGGTTAGTAACCCCAGTCCAGTTCCCTGCCTTTCATGAACATACAATTTGAAAGGCTTCTGTAAATTGAGCAATCCTAGTGTGGGAGCCAAAACTAGCTTTTCCTTCAAGGTATCAAATGCTACCTGACAATCCCTTGTCCATTTGAAAGGTTCAGTCACCCTGGCTGGTGTGGCTCAGTGGATTGAGTGCCAGCCTGTGAACCAAAGGGTCACGGGTTCAATTCCCAGTCAGGGCACATGCCTGGGTTGTGGGCCAGTTCACCAGTAGGGGGCATGTGACAGGCAACCACACATTGATGTTTCTCTCCCTCTCTTTGTCCTTCCCTTCCCCTCTGTCTAAAACTAAATCAAAAATAATCTAAAAAAAGAAAAAGAAAGGTTCAGAGTCCAATCCTTTTAAGGAACTATACAGTGGTTTTGCTATAAGTCCAAAGTTTAAAATCCAAATTTAGAAGAACCCTGTAATCCCCCCAAACCCACAAAGCTATCTCTGGTTCTCTGGGATTTGTATTGTAGCAATGGCTTGCTTTCTACCTGCCATCAAACTCCCAGTATACTGTTTCAATTGCAACCCTAGGTATGCCACCTCCTATATGCAAATCTGGGCCTTGTGAGGTAACACCTTATATTCCATTTTTGCCAAATGATTTAGAACTGTGATGGTATTGATCAGTCTTTGTAGGTATTACTAGTTATCAATATGTCATCTACCTATTTCAGAAGAACTCCTGATTTCAACCGAATAGCCCTTAAGTCCTGACTAATACTTCACTTGAGGCATTCTTAAATCCTTGTGGCAGCACAGTCCAGCAGTATTGGAGCATGGGTTTAGTTTCTGCATCTTGCCATTCAAAGGTTAACAGTAGTTGAGCCTAGTCATCTGTTGGGATACAGAAAAAAGCATCCTTCAAGTCTAGGACCGAAAACCATTTGCTATCTCCTAGCACCATGATCAACAGAGAAAAAGGGTTGGGGACTGTAGGATGAATATCCTGAACAATATCACTTATGGCTGTATGATACTGTACAAATTGATATTCATCAGAGTAAGTCTTTTTGATTGGCAAGGTGGGAGTGTTATAGAGAGCCTGGCATAACCAAATTAGTCCCAATTTTAAGAATTTCTCCAATATTGGTTGAATCCCCTCTAAAGCCTCCTTTTTGAACGGGTACTACTTCTTCCATGGGATCTGTGTCCCTTCTTTTAGGCTGACTTTTATGGGTTGGACATTAATTGCTTTACTTGGGGTTCCATCAGCCCAAGCAGTTTGATCAACGTGTTCATAGATCTCAGGTGGGAAGAGTTCACCTCCAGGACCTTCCAGACAGGTCAGGAGTGCCTAGAACTGGAAACCATGTTCCAGTGGGACCTCTATACATTTTTGCTGCTTTTCAGGAGAAAAAGTTATTCATGCATGCAGTATGCAAAGTAAGTATCAGCCCAGTAATGCATTGGGACAATCTGGCATGTAGAGAAAACTGTACAAGCTTCTGATACCCAAGCTGGCATTCTAGGGGTTGAAGGAACAACTGCTTTTGTAATTGCAAAGTCACTCCAGTAACTATTACTGCATCCAAACTTTTCTTAATTTTGTATTTAACATCAAATATGTAGTTCCTGTATCTACAAGGAAATCAATTGGCTTGTTCCCCACCATTAACTGTATGCAGGGCTTGTGTGGGGAAATAGTAATAAGTCAGGAGATGTCCAAGGGAGCACCCCGGCCTCTTCATTCATCACCAGACTCCCCTTGCCTTTTTAAGCATCTTCAGTGAGAGATTCCATCCCTACTTTCCCTTTTGAATTTCAGGCAGTCTTTTCTCCAACGGTCCTCCTCCTTGCAATAGGCACATTGATTGATGCCTGGAGGGGACCTCTTCTCTTTCTTTTAGGGTCCCGCTTCTTCTGCTGTCCTCACCACCCTGTTTCTAAAAACACCATGGCCTGCTTTATCTTTCTTGCTTCCTGGGCACTGTAGACTTAAAGGCTATGTCTACCAGCTGAAAGAGATTCATTCCCAATGCCCCAACTAACTGCTGGAGTTTCCTTCTAATATCCAGGGCACTTTGTCCAATAAAGGTCATGTTCACCATTCATACATTCTCTGATGTTGGGAACCATCCAGCCTGGTTTCAGAAGCTGTAACCCCACCAACAGGCAAAAAGGCCCCACAGCTAGGGGACTTTGGGACCATAAGCCACTAAGGAGACAAAACTTACCCTCCTGGCAGGGGTGCAGCCTCTGCCTCCTTTATTTCACCCTGCTTGGCTCCTCGAAGATGGCTGGATAGTCAATGATGGGTAAGATTCCTCAAGGAAGGAATAACCTAAGACAGACACAGTCACAAAGGGGCCATCAGGGAAGGACTTAAGGGATTATGGAGGAGGGACAAAAGACCCTCACCCCTCGGCTTTATCATAGCCTGAGTCCTCATTCTATCTGTAAAAATTCTCCTAATCTCTTGGCTGCCTTGCTTCCCCTACCTGATTCAGGTCTGAAACAATGCCAAAGAGGGGTATAGCCCTGTGCTGGAACTGGCGGTTCCCAGCAGGGGGCAATCAGGTCTGAGAAAGAATGCATTAAATCCTGTGAAACCTGCTTTGTTAAGAATGCCCTCAATTTAAATGTTAAGGGTCCAAGCACAAAATAAGTTTGTTTCCCCAGGTTTTATGGCCAATTGGCATCACCCTGTCTACCAGACCCTGACTCAAAAGGACCCCTGTGATCCCAGAAATGTTATCTGTAAAGCATAACTTCTTTCTTTGATATGCATCCCTATGCAAGCTAAACTCAATAAAAGCCCACTGAGAGAGAGGCTCGAGGCCTTTCTCCTCTGAGAGATTGGTCAGTCTTTTCTCCCCAAGTAGATCATGTCTTGGTAGACTTATTCTCATCTGTGGCGTCTGGGAGAGCTCTGCTGGATGAAGGTCCCCCATGCTCTGGTGCCTGTGGAGGAGCATCAGTGTGCTTCCTATAGACCTGATAGTCTTCTCTAAAAATTCAGAAGGGTCTTCATTTGTTTTTTTTTGTTTGTTTTTTTTTGAAGGGCCTGTATCATATTTATGCTTTTTTGTGTAGACATCCCCTTCTTAAGCCCTTTCAGTATGCACTTTCTGAAATGTTCCAGGAAGGCTAGACCCCCCACCATTTGGGTTCTAGTCAGGCTTTGTTGAGGGAATTGCCCCAGCTGGGTTGGGGTTCCCATTGGGATTCTCTTGGTGGAAACATTGGGCCTCTTCATTTGCTTTGTTTATAAGTAGCCAACTCTCATCTGCAGTTAACAAGATGTTAAGGAGAGCCTGCACATATGCCCAGTTTGGATGATGAGTGACAGAAATGGAGGCAAAAAGATCTGCCATTCTCTGAGGATCTTCCCTGTATGTAGGGTTGGAATTCTTCCAATTCAGTAAGTCTGAAGTGGAGAACAGAGTATGGCCCCAGTAGTAGCCAGTGGGCTGGCCTTCCTGATTTATTACACCTATAGGGTATTGCCTCAAAGGAAACTGCCTTGCTCCCAATAGGGAGGCTCCCTGGCCAAACTGGGTGCCCTGATGGGTCTTTGAGGGAGAGACCCATCTCTTATCATACAAGGGTGGGACCACTGGCTCTCTGAGTCCTATTTCAGGGGTAGCTATTTGTGGAGGTGACAACAGAGAGCTTCTTCCTGCTACTCACCCTGCATTCCCTGGGTTCAGGGTATTTATGAGATTTGTCTTCTCATTCTCCTTTTCTTCCTGTGCCTTACTATCAGGAGGCAGTTTCAAGGCCCCTTCCTTTCTCAGCACCATCAAATGGACCTCTGTCTCTGGTGAAACTCTGTTATGTAATGACATAAATGCCTTGACATTACAAATCTCATCCCATTTGTGCAACTGTTGGCAATGCTGTTCCAATTGTGTAATGGTACAGTAATCTAGGGAACCATCCACGGGCCACCTTTCCCCACAATGCAAAACATATGTAGGGCACACAGTATTACAATAATAAGTCAATACCTCCTTGGACATTGGATAATGGCAGTACATGCTCCAGTCTGCCAAAATCCTACCCAGTGGGTTCCGTCCAGGAACCAGCACAGAACTGCTCTTATTGGCCCAGACGTACAGGCCTAAAGCTATAACCGAAAGAATACAGGCAAACTGTGAACATATAAGCAAAACTCAAACCCACAACTCCATTATTCCAAACCAGTGCTCATAAGCAAGCCTTCTACCAACTGATCTCGCAGTGGCCCCCAACCAACTGCCTCCTCAAAGCTTGGCCAGGCCTCACCTGGACCCTGGTTCACGGCCCCAAAACTCAGGTGATCCTTCCTCCTTCTTACAGTCTATTCCCTTCCCAGACCCATTCCTTTCCACCTGCTAGGCACATCTAGGCATCTGATGCCTCTAGTGGCATGCAGAGAATTTGGCAGCACCCGGGAAAACTCACAGCCCCACTCCTCATTGCGGACCTGCCATAGCAGCAAGGGTCCCAACAGAGTGGCCATTTTCTGTTTTCAAACCCAATCAGTAAGGGTCCTACTGCTTGCTACCAACAGGCAAAACTCTGGAAGCACAGTTCCGTGGACAGGAAAGGAATCTCTTATTTAATTAACAAAATATCTGGCAAAAATAACTGTTTAAATATTTGTTACTAAAACTACTACATAGATTCAAGAGCTAAAATAACACAGGAACAAAAATCTATACAAAAACTAAGATATAAAAGCTACATAGTACATATTTCCTGAAAAGCAAGGCCCAAAAGGCAAAGGAATCTTTTATTTGATAATCATATTCTTCTGATCGCTGGTAGGCTCACAGGGCATGCAGTGTTAACACGCATGCCCTGCATGCTGGGCAATATTGAACTGGGGGAGGGTTGGGGGGCTGGGAGGGAGCAGATACTTTCTCTACCAGAGGAACCCCATCTTTGAGCCATCCTCACCCATCCATTCCACAGAAGTCTAGGTTCTGTGGAGGCCAAATCAAGTTCCTGTCTTCATAAGGGGGTGAGGATTAGGAGTGGTGTGAGTGCTTGGATTCTAAATGTCCAAAACTTCCATGCCTGAGTTCCAATCTTGTTTTCTTTCTCTGGGCATCTATTCTGGAAACACCTTTACTTCTTGGACAAAACAGCCAAGGCCCAGGTGCATGGATTTCTGCCAAGCCTGGGTAATAACCAAATTATACACCCATAGATCATCCGCAAACACTCGGCAGCCTGGCAGGTTGACGAGTGGTGGGGTGGCCACACTAGCCCTGGTCACCCTGGGGCACAGAGACATGTGGGCACAAAGTGTAGCTTGGTTGGGGAGGAGATGGCAAGAGCGACGGGAGCATGGCAGGCACCCTCCTGCCTGAGCCAGGTCACCTCACTTGCATTTGGGTCCAAGAGGTCCCACTCCATCACCTTAAACACAAGGTCGCCTAACGACAGGGTTGGGGGGGTAGCAGGCAGCACCTCTGCTGTGGCAACATTTCCGATGGCAAGTCTCAACACAGACTCCCTTCTCCTTCATGGCCCCTGCCCTGTGGACCACAGCAGATGTCTCTGAACCCAGCATGGGGCTCAGCCAGCCATGAGCAGAACAAAGAGTGTGTGCCTGCAGCTGATATACAGCCTCCCTCTGGGTCACATGCTGTCACAGACGAAGCCATGCTTGGGTGGGATCTGCCACAGGGCACAGGCACCACCCAGTGAGGATCCCCACGATGTTGGTTGGCTGGAGGAAACAGATGCAGGACGGGCACGCGCTGATTGGATAAGGACTGAGGAGCACTGGTGTAGATGCTGTCCAGGGCCTGAGCAGGACTGAGGCTGGCTGTGGATCTGGTAAAAGTCAGGGCATACACTGCGAGTGAAACCTGTCAGGGTCTTAGAACAGTGGGTTGACTACATCTTGAGGCAGGGAGTGGAAGATGGTTTTTCTATTTCGAGGAAAGATATTGATAACTAGAGGATTGGGCAATATTATTAGATTTGGTTTATCCCAAGGAAGGAAATAAGGGTGTCACTAGAGTATAGAAAAAATAAATGTCATGAGGGTAAATATGATACTAACATGGATACCCCCATGCCTAGTTAGTGCTAGTTCATCATGAGGAAACTTAGCAACTTTGTTGCTGATGGAAATGGGGTTCTTCCCCAGAGTCAGGAGAAAAGCGTTTCCGTTTCCGGGACCCACGCATAGCAGGGTGAGGTGTAGTGGTAAGATTTATTGCAGCAAAAATAAAAGACTGCCCCTAAGGTGCCCTGTGTCTTATCCACATCCATGTGGCTTAGCTCTGTCTTGCTGTGGAATAAGTCCTGGGCCTGGTGAGCATGTGTCCAACAAGACAGTCAGGATCCAGAAGTGAAATGCCATCACCCTGGGCTCCAGTAGTCCAGCATAGTCTCTGCTCCCAGCTGCGCTTATAGGGCACTGCACTGCTGCACCTCCACCCATGCTGGGGCCTGTGCTTGGAGCTACACAGCTGCTACAGACAGAGAACGCAGAAACAAATAGGTAAAGGTGTGCTACCAAGAGGGGTCCTTGTTAAGCTTTGATTATATTATCTCTGGCTTGGGAAAGAGCAGGCTTTCTTTCAAACTAACAAATCTCTTTACTGCTCTTCTGTGGGCTTGTGCTGGACCCTCCCCCTTACCAATCCCTTTTCTGGATCTTCCCAGGTTTTATGTCCTTTATCCAATCTGATCCTCTTCCAAGGCTAGACACCTCACCTTTATGGTCGCAGTGTTGGCTTTTACTGTGTATGTGCCTAGCAAAGAAATTCCCCCTTTACCAATTCTTATTTTCCCCTTCCCCCCTCCAACCTGTGGAGAATAATGGAGTGTTTCCTGGGGAGATTCTTCCTGCCCACTGAGGGATTGCTCAGGAATTAAATCCTTTCAGGAGGATGAGATAGTTTCCTGGGGAAGCCTGTGAATGTTATAGCTTCCTAGTAAACCAGGCTTAATGTTCAACTCAGCTCCCTAGTTTATTAGGCTTAATGCTGATTTCATTTGTTCCCATCCTTAACTAAGTAGCTACCTGCACTAACAACTTCACATGTGAAAAGGAATTGGCAGATTCAACACACTGGAAACTCTGTAACTCAACAGAGTTAAAACTGCAAAAAGCTCAAATTTAATCTTAGCCTTTGTAACAGGATGATAAAACTCTCTGAGTCTCAGGTTTGGCTGTAGTAACACTGAAGTCAGAGAAAAAATATAGAGAAATCTCCCTCCCTTCCATGCCAAAGAAGTTAGTGCTGGTGTTCAGGACTTACAAAGGAGGGAGCTAGTGACTATTTTGAGAGACTTGGCTCATCCCTGACTTCAGTGATGTAAGAAACTGAAGAGAAGAGAAGAGAGGAAAAGGGTTTCTTTGAAAAAGAGTATTGGAGAATTAAGGAAGTTAGTTTTATTATTTTGAACATTATCATACTGAGAAAATGAAGAATGTTTTGGGTTTCAAAGCCAGTAAAGGACTTATTACCTAAGAGTAACCAAGATTATGGAAACTGTGGTTTCATCCACAGGACAGAGGAGAAAGGATTTTGCAGATGTCTATTAAGGGACCATGAGGACAAGGTGGGTAATCTTCCTTGCTACCTTATACTAGGTGATATTGAGTCATTGGTACCACAAACCAAGATGACAGTATTAGCAAGGCATACTGGGCTTATCCTAAGGGTAACATGATTAAAAACCATATCATTTGGACTGCTTAGGCTGCAGAGCAGAAGCTTGAGACAGCCAACAATCATATACCAACAACATACAAGCAAGTAAGATTTCAGAAAGTGGTGAGTGCTATGAAACAGATAGAATAGTGCACAGTGGGGCAGAGAACAAAAAAGGATCTTTATCAGTGGGTGATCTTGGAGTTAACATTTACATAAGGATGAGACAGCCACATGAAGAATTGTGGGGGGTGAGCAGTGAGGTGGCAGATTGCGAACTGGGCAGCCCCACATTTGCGTGCACATAAACCTGGAGGAACAACTTGGAGGCAAGACAGACCACACAACCCAGAGTCTCAGTGCAGGAAAATAAAGCCTCACACCTCTGATTGAAAATCCCTGTGGGGGTTGAGCTGGCAGCGGGAGGAACTCTCAACCTCACAGAAGAGTTCATTGGAAAGACCAACAGGGTTCTAGAACATACACAAGCCCACCTACCCAGGGATCAGCACCAGAAGGGCCCAATTTCCTTGTGGGTAGTGGGGGAAGTGACTGAAAACTGGCAGAGAGTGAAGCAAGTGGCATTGTTCCCTCTCAGACCCCACCCCCACATACACCATCACAACACAGCAACATGGGTTGCCCCACCCTGGTGAACACCTGAAGCTCCGACCCTTACTACATAACAGGCGTCCCAAGACAAAAAAAGATGGCCCAAATGAAAGAACAGATCAAAGCTCCAGAAAAATACAACTAAGTGATGAACAGATAGCCAACCTATCAGATGCACAGTTCAAACCAATGGTAATCAGTATACTCACAGAAATGGTTGAGTATGGTTGCAAATTAGATGAACAAATGAAGGCTACGCTAAGTGAAATAAAGGAAAATATACAGGGAACCAACAATGACAGGAAGGAAACCAGGACTCAAATCAATGGTGTGGACCAGAAGGTAGAAAGAAACATTCAACCAGAACACAATGAAGAAACAAGAATTCAAAAATATGAGGAGAGGCTTAGGAACCTCCAGGACATCTTTAAACTTTCCAACATCCAAATCATAGGGATACCAGAAAGAGAAGAGGAAGAGCAAGAAATTGAAAAGTATTTGAACAAATAATGAAGGAGAACTTCCCCAATCTGGCAAAGGAAATAAACTTCCAGGAAGTCCGGGAAGCTCAGAGAGTCCCAAAGAAGTTAGACCTAAGGAGGAACGTACCAAGGCATATCATAATGACATTGTCCAAGATGAAAGATAAGGAGAGAATCTTAAAAGTAGCAAGAGGAAAGGACACTGTTACCTACAAAGGAGTACCCATCAGACGGTCAGCTGATTTCTCAAAAGAAACCTTTCAGGCAAGAAGGAGCTGGAAAGAAGTATTCCAAGTCATCAAAGGCAAGGACCTACATCCAAGATTATTCTATCCAGCAAAGATATCAGTTAGAATGGAAGGGCAGATAAAGTGCTTCCCAGATAAGGTCAAGTTAAAAGAGTTCATCATCACCAAGCCCTTATTATATAATGTGTTAAAGGGACTTATCTAAGAAAAAGAAGATTAAAAACATGAACAGTAAATGACAACACACTCACGGTTATTAACAACCAAACCTAAAACAAAAACAAAAAATAAGCAAACAACTATAACAGGAACAGAATCACAGAAATGGAGATCACATGAAGGGTTATCATCAGGGCAGTGGGTGGGGAGAGAGGGAAAAGGTACAGAGAATAAGAAGGATAAATGGTAGGTAGAAAATAGACAGGGGGAGGTTAAGAATAGTATAGGAAATGTAGAAGCCAAAGAACTTATATGTATGACCCATGGACATGAACTAAAGGGGGGGAATATAGTTGGGAGGGGGTGTGAGGGTGAAGGGCAATAAAGGGGAGAAAATGGGACAACTGTAATAACATAATCAATAAAATATATTTTAAAAAAAGAGAAAGATATACACAGCAACACACTTATACTACAGGATTTTAACACCTGACTGTCAACAATGGATATGTTTTCCAAAGAATCAAAAGAACATTGTGGCACTGAACAACACCCTAGATCAAATGGACTTAACTGATATATACAGAACTTTTCAACACAAAAAAAGCAAAATACATTCTTTTCGAATGTACATGGAACATTCTCAAATATAGACCACATGATAGGACACAAAACAAGCCTCAAGAAATACAAGAAAATCAAAATCATATCAAGCATTTTCTTGGATCACAATGCTTTGAAACCATAAATCACCTCAAGGAAAAACTCAAAAACACTCAAATTCGGTAGGGGAGCGGAAGATGGCGGCATGATAGGTGGGAGCGGAATCCACTTCTCCCTGCACACAAGTGAGATACCTAGCTGGTCTTCTGAGGAACAGAGGGAACAGCCAACGGTATCCAGCATATAAGAAGATTGGAGACCAGGATTTGGAAAGAGCACTGAAAAAAACACGGTAGGGAGCGTGCTTCAGGACGATAAGGTCCCTGGGCCCAGCACAAGACCAAGGGGGCTGTAGCCCCAGACCCGGCAGGTGCCGGGTCGGAAAAAGGATTCTAGGGAGAGTGCCGGGTCAGGGGCTCCCTCCCCCTGCCGAACAAGGTATAAGCAGCACCGGGAAAGACCTGGGTGCGTGAAGTCCCAGGGGGCGAATAAGGACCAACTGGCGAAAACGCAGGGAAGGTGCGCACCCACTGACACTGTGAGGCCGGCTGGGGAGAGTGGGGCGTGAGCGGCCCAACTGGGTCAGTCCCCGTCCGATTGCAAAGCCAGTCTGTGGGACAAGCCAGCTGCTTGTATAGACTGGCAGGCTTGAGCAAAAAGGAGTTTTTCAGAAAGAAAAAGAGAACTAAGAGGCACTCAGCGGCTGCTAGGGGAACTCTCCTGCAGCAGTGCCAGGGCCTTCTGTGCACCTAACCACACCGGCGCCGGGGCGCTCCTCGCCCCTCCCGTCCCAGTGACAGAGGCGCATGGCGCACGGAACCTGGGAGATCAGAGGTGCCCGATATGTTGGAAGTCAGGCTCAAGCACCGGAGGCTGCCTCAGGAGGGAGAGCGCTGGATCCGGGCCCAGAGGCATCTCGCACTCAATCCTTGCACTTCCCAGGAAGCATCAGAGGAGGTGCGTGCTCAAATCCGCTGCACCAGAGACAGTAGAACTGGCTTGGCTGGTTGGAAGCCAGTAGGAGGCATCCCTTTTTTTCTTTTTGTTTGTTGATTTTTTTTTTATTTTTTTTCTCTTTCTCGTTTCTTTTTTAAAATAAGAACTCCTTTCTTTCTTCACATCTTTCATTACTCTTTCTTTCTTTCTTTCCTCTTTTATTTCATCTTCCTTCCTTCC
>VMDR010032491.1:0-11684 GCA_007922815.1 Macrotus californicus
CTTTTTGTAAACATAACAGCTGCATGATATTATACTGTATTGATTTTTACAATATTCTTAATTATTACACTGTGGTTAGATATTCAGGTTGCTTTTGTTAAAATGTACTGTATTAAACACTTGTGTATTACTTTTCCCCTATTTTTAGGGTTATTATCTTGAATCCAGTAATAGAATTATTGGATCAAAGGTTAAAAGCATAATTAAAATTTTAATTTATCTTTCCAGTGATTTTTTTCAAAAATTCTGTGGCTCTCTTCTTGATAGTCATTCTGGCAGTATGGAGTGCTGTTTTGAAAGATCTTTGGTAACTTGATAGGTTTAAAAATGGTATTTGAGGTTGAATATTTTTATGTGCCTATCATTTGTATTGCCTGCTATGGGTCTTAACATGTAAATATTTGCCCATTTAACTTTTGACCTCCTATTTTTCTTATGGGGTGGTATGAGTTATTTATTTATGTGTTAAGGGTGGTAACCATTTTCCTGTCATGTTTCAAGTGTTTTTCATTGAGTGTTTTAATTTGATGAACATTTACATACTTTAGTTTTACATTTTTATGTATTCAATATCAGACATTTTTCTTTGTTCTTATTAGTAGGCTGGTTCTTTATTACCTCCCCCAAAAGAAAAGCACTGGTTATTTGATCATTATTCACTTGTTAAAAATCAGCTTTTATATTTATTATAAATCTTAATATTCAAGGGGTTCAAATACAGTCAACATTTATTCGGAAGCAATCATATGTTGGGCACTTTACATGTTCTCCTTATTGACTGTGATAGACTATCTTTTTCCAAACACTGTAAGCAGCTCTGTGTGAAAATACAGACAAATTCGATTATAGCCTCTTTTTAAGTGTAAGTTGTATGTTATTTTGCTCTTAGTATCTCTCACTGTAATTAACTGAAGAAATCTATTTCGCGAAATATGATGAGTTTCCCTCTCCCATCCTTAATTGTAGAGGAAAAAAGTGCTTCTTGGTGCTAACGTGAGTTGTGGACTACAGATACCGAGAAGAAACAAACTGCACAGACACAGATATTTTCACCAGGATCTAAAGACTCTAAAGATATTCTTCAGGCTTTTCGTAGATTTCTCCGGAAGGAAGAACCTGTGAAGTTATGTGAATAGAGACATTCTCAAAGCCATGGGGGAAAGAGGAAGAAGTCTGGATACTGACGAAGAAAGGGAGGCAGGCAAACACCGTTACTACTATTCGTCATCTGACATCGGCTCTACACCACAGTCTTCTGGTCCGTCCTCGCCAGTCTATCCCTGCTCCCCTACGAATATCAAGGGAAAACTTCCTAAAAGACAGATTTCTGATAGCCAAGTGCATCACCAAGGTAAACATTCTTTAAGAGAATCCACTAGCCCTAGAAGACTCGTTCTGAGTACTTAGGAAAACTTGCATGAAGGGAACTCTTCTATTAATATGTACTTTAATATATGTATGGAAATGGACTGATTTACATTTTGAATAGAATATATTTTTATAAATGAATATAAATGTTGTTCATGGCATTGTGCATTAGCCTTTATTGTATTCAAAGTCATTCTCTCTACAAAAGAAGGAACCATAATTAAGGCTCCTCATTTTGTTTTCCTCCTAAATAAATGCTTGGAGTTTTGGGGGGTACTGTAAAGGCAAAAAAAAAAAAAAAAATCAAAACATTTGTACCTTAATTTGTCTTCATTTTTAAAAAGTAGTCCTTGTGGAAAAGCATTGATATAAAGTGATTAAGAGGCATTTTTTTTTAGATTGAGTAAAATAACTTCCCCTAGGTAATAGTGTTTACTGCAAAAGTTCAAATTAAACCTAGAAATAGAATTTGAGACTTGAGATCACCAGTCTGTTTTCTGATAAACTGTATTTATAATGGATACAAAATTAATAATTAGAAATAATTTTTCTTGTTAAAATGTTACTAGTCTGAACTGGTACTAGTACAAATTTGACTAGATTCTAGAAATCTCTTCATCTTAAATCCCTGGTCAAGAAAACCCCAATGTATACTTTAATGAAATGTGTAAGGACTACAGGTATGACATAGAAAATGAGCTAAGTTAAATGAGGTGGTTATAGTATGTATTAAAAAAGTTAAAGAAGTTCATCATCACTGAGCCCTTATTATATGAAATGTTAAAGGGACTTACCTAAGAAAAAAGATGATCAAAACTATGAACAGTGAAAATGACAACACTCACAACTATCAACACCTGAACCTAAAAAAGAAAAAACTAAGTAAACAACTAGAACAGGAACAGAACCACAGAAACGGAGATCGCATGGAGGGCTATCAGTGGGGACAGGGAGTGGGGAGATTGGGGGAAAAGGTACAGGGAACAAGAAGCATAAATGGTAGGTAGAAGAAAGACAGGGGAGGTTAAGAATAGTATAGGAAATGGAGAAGCCAAAGAACTTATATGTATGACCCATGCACATGAACTAAAGAGGGGGAATGTGGGTGGGAGGGGTGTGCAGGGAGGAAGGGAATAAAGGGGGGAAATGGGACACCTGTAATAGCATAATCAATAAAATATATTTTTAAAAAAGGCAGCACAACTGTAGCAACAGCAGCTTAGAATGGTGAGAGTTTATACTGAAAGGCAAGGAGTGGTGAAAATGGGACCTGAAAAGGAAACCAGGCCAGATCACGGAATACCTTGAACCCTACACTAATATGTTGATTGTTGCTGTGGGGATAGTTAGCCATTGAAAAGGTTTAAGCAGGAATATAATTAAATTTCCTATATAAATTCTTACTTTGAGACATATTTGCTTTTTGAAAAACCTACAAGAATATATGTTTCTTTTGAAAACAACCCTTTCATGGACCCCTGTTCTTGCCTCTCAGAGATGTTCATACTTTTAACAGTTGGGTGGTACTCTGTCCGTCTGTTCTTCCCTCCCTTTTCTATCCCTTTTTTAAAAAGTTTTTTGTACTGCAGTGCTGCAGGGCTTTGGCCTCTTCTTCCAAGTCTGTCTCAGTGTGAGTCTCTTGTTTTGACTTTGTGGGTAATAGCATAACCTGATATTAAACACTTGCTCCATATAATTAAAAACAGACTTTAGGATTGAACATTGAAAAATGCTCATTTATTCCCAAGAAATAATTTATATACCTAGGTATTTATTGGTAGGAATACTTTGATTTTTCATTCCTTCTCCAGAGCAGTTTCAGAGGCTGCACAATTAAGGGGTTAGAACTTCTTAAGCCTTATCTTGTTTGAGAAGATAATTGAGAAAAAGCTGCGAAAAACAATTCTAATATTACCTATAAAAATTTCAGTGATTGTCTTCAATCTGACTTGCACAGTTTCCTGCTTTGCATTGTCTTCTGAATTAAAATCTGTGGTAATTGATCTACCCAAGATCAAGCAACAGGACCAAACTGATAACCTTTCCTTAAACACTAATTTCATTTCCCTTGGTTTATGGTGCAATCACCAATGTAGATTAAACTAAGGAAAGAACAAATGTGATTAAAATAATATCTTGAATACTTGAATTCGCAGATATATGTGTTTGATAGCAATTCTTTGTCCTTTTTATTTCAGCATATTATTATTTTTTAAGATTGATTGATTGATTGATTTAGAGAGACTAAGGAAGGTAGAAAGAGAGGGAGAGAAACATCTATCCATTGCTTCTTGTATGCCCCCTACTGGGAACCTGGCCCACAGCTCAGGCATGTACCCTGACTGGGAATTGAACCAGTGACCTTTTGGTTCATAGGCTGGCGTTCGATCCACTGAGTCACACTAGCCAGGGCATATTTCATATGTTTATATTTTTAGGATGTAGTGTTTAGTTTTTATCTAGTTCTCAAATTATGTCAGATGTTTTTGATATGGACATCACACTGAAACCCCTGAGAAAGCATTTAAATCACATTGGAACTGCTAGAGCGCTGCCATTTTCAATCACTGATAAATGGGGTTAAGTTCTTATTGCTGATAGAGAATATTTGTGGAGAATTTTGTCTTATAAGCATACTTGATGTAATCTTCAAAACAGCATAATTATGTAGGTGGTGTTACCCTCATTCCGTGGATGGGGAAAATAGATCTGGAAAGGTTTAGGTGAATTGCCCAAGGAGTTATTTAGTGGTAAATCTGAGTCCCAAACCCAAGTCTTCTGATTATACAACATGTTGTCATCCTATTCTATCAAATAAAGAAAAAGTTGTAATTAATTTAGAGAAAACTGACATTTCCACATTTCAAATGATGATCTTGGCCAAATATCTTGGCACAAGTAACCTATCACAATGTTTTGTCCATTGTTTATGAGGCACAATGCTAATGCTGATGATGCACATGTTTGAATCTTGACTTGTCATCTTACTGTAAAATTAAATGTGGTAAATCCTGATACTACCATCTTCTAAAGCAATGTAAAATAAGTCCCTATAAACTATTGTTGTATCATTTTGATGCATCAGAATATTCTTTGACTTTCTTAAAAGATCCCAAACCTTTCTTAATAAAAACATTATATTAAGAGATCTGAATAAAATCTGATACTTAACGAAATATTATAAAATCATATTTTTAAGGAAAAATAATGTTATGGATCCACTTACTAGGATGAAAAGTAATGCTACATTTGGTTCAGTTTTCACTTTATGTTATTATTGTTTCTTTTTCAGTCTTTAGGAAACCAAGTCCTAAGGGTCCAGCAAACAGAAAGGGAGTGGCATTTCACTCTCAGACCCTCTTTAGGGAGCCACCAAGGAAAGATACTGATCTTGTTACAAAACGGGTTCTTTCTGCAAGACTGCTAAAAATCAGTGCATTGCAGAATGAAATAACTGAACTCCAGGTCAAATTAGCTGAGCAGCTAAAAGAAAATAAGGCTTTGAAAAGGCTTCAGTACAGACAGGAGAAAGCCCTGAATAAGTTTGAAGACACAGAAAATGAAATCTCACAACTTATTGCTCGTCACAACAATGAGGTTGCAGCCCTCAAAGAACGCTTAAGAAAAGCTCAAGAGAAAGAGCGGGCAACTGAGAAAAGGGTGAAAGAAACGGAAGATGAGCTGTATAGGGCGAAGTTCTCCTTGCAGAAACTGAAGAAGATCTCCGAAGCTAGGCACCTACCTGAACGAGATGACTTAGCAAAGAAACTGGTCGCAGCAGAGTTGAAATTAGATGACACTGAAAGAAGAATCAAGGTAAAATTTCTGTAGCTTCTCAATGTGCTGTTTTGTGTTATTTTCTTTGGGCATTTAATGTGCCCTATTAAGATTGCTTATTGTAGTTCATCATTTGCGTGGAAATGAAAACTATTTTTTTAGTATTATTTTTCTAAATACGAAGTTAGGGAAAATTTAACACTGTATATTTAAGAGAAAGATGCAAAAGATTGTATACATTACGGGCCCCAAGTTAATGGATGAGTGTTTAATTTTGTGGGTCATAGTTATTTGGGGGAAATACACTATTTGATTATCTGATCATTTCTCTAAATTGAAAATACTATATAATAGCTGTAGCGTTTAAAACTGACATTTTGGGGTTATTGTATAAGAAATGCCAGGTGAACAATGTTTTGTTTTTATTTCTTTTCAACATTTCAAAGGTATCTTTGAAAGATACCTTTTGGAGCAGGTGTGCTCTTATTCCCCAGAATGAAAACTGTTACGAGAGGTGGATGGAAGAGTGTTGAGTTACTAGTCTGAGAATACAGCAGATTTTTAAAAATATTATTCTTGAAATGAAAGAGGAAAAGGGTACCACCCCATAAGTGATACACAAGGAACTTATATTAGATATTACCTGCTATATATGTATATATATGTATCAAACAGAACACTTGAGTTAAGGCTTAGAATTGCTAATAATTGACATGGACTTTGGAAAGCAAAGGTAAGGAAAAAGTATGGAAACAAAGTTTGCTGAGAGAGCTCTCTGAGCAAAGGAAAGTCAGAACTATATGTAAATTAGCTTTTTGCCATGTATTAGGTGTTTTTAATACAGTCATACCTCG
Organism: Macrotus californicus; assembly: GCA_007922815.1. Classification (NCBI taxonomy): domain Eukaryota; kingdom Metazoa; phylum Chordata; class Mammalia; order Chiroptera; family Phyllostomidae; genus Macrotus; species Macrotus californicus. The sequence goes on from VMDR010032491.1 coordinate 6,000, forward strand.
GTTCTCGTCAGCTTCAGAATTTGTCAAACACTGTATTTGTTACATTTTGACAAGAAAAAAATGTTTCAGCACTCAGCGCTTGCTTGAGACTCGTTGCACTTACTAGAACGTGTGTGAGTCACGACACCACCCCGCAAGAGAAAATGCTTCATCGTTTGGTACTTGTCAGTGTTGACATTCGTCACAAGTTCTGGAACGAATTAACGCCACGTACCGGGGTACTACTGTATGGCTGGGAGCTTTTGTCATAAGTGGAAGTGAGATTTTGTTGAAAACCTTTTCTGCATCTACTGATAACTTTCATATGATTTTTCCACTTCATTTTGTTTATGTGGTGTATCATGTTAATTGATTTGAGGATATTGAACCAAACTTGCATCCCAGAAATAAGTCTCACTTGATCTAGGTGTATGATCTTTTTAATGTATTGCTGAATTTGGTTTGCTAATAAACTTTTGAGGATATTTGCATCTATATTTATCAGGGATATGGGCCTATAATTTCCTTTTTTTTGTAGAGTCTTTGTCTGGTTTTAGAACAGGGTAATGCTGACCTGGTAAAATGAGTTTAGGAGCCTTCCCTCTTCAGTTTTTTGGAAGAGTTTGAGAAGAATAGGTACTAATTTGTATTTGAATCTCTGGTAGAATTCTCTTGTGAAGCCATCTGATCAGGGCATTTGTTTGTTGGGAGTTTTTGATTACTGATTTGATTTTGGTAGTAGTTATTGGTCTGTTCATGTTATCTATGTCTTCCTGATTCATCCTTGGGACATTGTATGTTTCTAGGAATTTATCCATTTCCTCCAGGTTGTAAACTTTGTTGGTAGATCATTGTTTCCTATTATTCCTTACAGTCTTTTGTTTTTCTTTGATGACAATTGTCGCTTCTCCTATTTCATTTCTGATTTTATTTATTTGGACCCTCTCTCATTTTTTTTTTTTTGATGAGTCTGGCTAAAGGTGTGTCAATTTTGTTTATCTTTTGGAAGAGCCAGTACTTGGTTTTAGTGATTTTTTTTTTTTACTTTATTCTGTTATTTCCAATCTGATCTTTATTATTTCCTTTCTTCTACTGACTTTGGGCTATGTTTGTTCTTTTTCTAATTCCTTTAGGTGTAAGTTATCTATTTGAGATTTTTCTTGTTGCTTGAGGTGGACATGTATTGCTGTAAATTTCCCTCTAAGAACTATTTTGGTTGTGTCCTCTACATGTTGGTTCATTATGTTTTCATTTTCATTTGCTTCAGGTATATTTTGATTTCCTCCTTGATCTCATTATTAACCCTTTCATTGTTTAGTAACATGTTATTCAGCCTCCTTGTGTTTGTGTGTTTTTCAGTTTTCTCCTTGTACTTGATTTGTAGTTTTATATCATTTTGATTGGAGAAGGTGTTTGATAGGATTTAAATCTTCTTAAATATTGACACTTGTTTGTGGCCTATCATGTGGTCTGTCATGGAAAATGTTTAATGTATACTTGAAAAGAATGTATATTCTGCTGCTTTGGGCTGAAATGTTCCAAAAATATAATTAGGTCTATATGTGTCATTTGAAATACCAGTTAAGTGTACGTGTCATTTAAGGTGATGTTTTACTTGTTGATCTTTCTGTCCAAATGATCTATCTACACATTGATGTCCATGGGGTGTTAAAGTCCCCTACTATGGCTGTTGATCTCTCCCATTATGTCTGTCAATATGTGCTTTATATATTTAGGTACTCCTGCATTGGGTGTATAGATATTTACAAGAGTTACATCCTCTTGTTGAATGGATCCCTTTATCATTATGAAATGACCTTCTTTTATGTTTTAACCACCCTTGTTTTAAAGTTTATTTTGTCTGATTTAAGTATCACTACCCCAGCATTTAAAAAAATTTCTATTTGCATAAAATATCTATTTCCATCCCTTTATTTTCAGTCTTTGTGTGTCTTTTAACCTGAAGTTGGTCTCTTGTAGGAAGTATAAGTACAGGTCTTGTTTTTTGATCCATTCAGCCACCCTGTGTGTTTGGATTGGACATTTAATCCATTTACATTTAAAGTAATTTGTGATAGGTATGTACTTACTGCCATTTTGTTAACTATTTTCTGATTTTTTAAAAAATTCTTCTCTGTTTCTTTCTTATTCTCTTGCTCTCTTGTATGTTGATGACTTTCTACAATGTTGTGTTTGCATTCCTCCTTATTTCTTATCTATCTCTTGTAGATTTTGGTTTGTGGTTACCATGTGCTTCACAGATACCAAGTTATGTTTATATCAATCTGTTTTAAGGTGATCGTTGCTTAAGTTCCAGCACATTCTGAAATCTCTGCCTTATTTTACTCACCTCCTTCATGTTTATATGTTTGTTATTATTTTTTACTTCTTTAGTGTGTTCCTTAATTTATTGTTGTAATTACACATGATCTTCCTACTTTGCCTCTTAACCTTTATGCTACCTTTATAGTGGGTTAATCTACTGCTTATTAGGTGTTTATCTTTGCCAGTGAGAATTTTTTCTTTCCTATATTTTATTCATGTTTCATCTTTCTTTTCTACTTAAAGAAGTTCCTTTAACTTTTCTTGTCATGCTAGTTTAGTGGTGATGAACTCCTTGATGTTTTTGTTGTCTGGGAAACTCCTTATCTCCCTTTCACTTCTAAATCATAGTCTTGCTGGGTAGAGTAACAGTACCTTCTGACCTGCAAAGTTTGGGTTGAAAAATTGTCTGGTAGTATTATGGGAGCTCCCTTGTATGTAACTAACTGCTTTTCTCTTGCTACTTTTAATATTCTCACTTTGGCATTTTACTTATATGTTTAATGTAGGCTTCTTTGGGTTCATCTTCTTTGAGAATCTCTGAGCTTCTTGGACTTCTATGTCTATATTCTTATCCAGGTTTAGGGAAGTTTTAAGTCATTATTCTTCTAATAGATTTTGAATTCCTGCTCTCTCTCTTCTTCTTCTGGTCCCCCTATAATTCACATGTTGGTATGTTTGATGTTATCGTAGAGGTACCTTAAACTGTCCTTATTTTTCCAATTTTTTTCCTTTTTGTTGTTCCAGTTGGGTGTTTTTTCCTGCCTTGTTACAGATTGCTGGTCCATTCCTCCTCTTTATCTAATCTGCTGTTGATTCCCTCCAATGTATCCTCATTTCAGTTGTTGTATTCTTCATTTCTTTTTTAAGATTTCATTTATTCATTTTTAGAGAGAGGGAAAGGGAGGGAGAAGGAGAGGACAAGAGGGGGAAGAACATTGATGTGAGAGAGAAACATCAATCAGTTCCCTCTTATACACATCCCAACTGGGGATTGAACCCACACACCAGGCATTCCCTGCCCGGGAATCAAACCAGTGACATTTTGCTTTGTGGATGACACCCAACCAACTGAGCCACACTGGTCAGGGTGTATTCTTCATTTCGGACTATTTCCTTTTTTTATGATTTGTATCGCTTTGTTGAAGTTCTCACTGAGTTCATCTATTCTTCCCTAATTGAGCATCCTTATAACCAGTGTTTTGAAGTCTGTGTGTGGTAGATTGCTTTTCCTCATTTCATTTAGTTCTTTTTCTAGAACTTTGTCCTGTTCTTTCATTTCTTTGTCTCCCCATTTTGGCCACTTCCCTTTGTTTGTTTTTGCTACATTTTGTAGAGCTTTATTTTTTCCTTCCTTGTTCTAAACTTGGGATTAATTTGCTCTTTGTCTAGTCTATTGAGGTGTAAAGTTACATTGTTTATTTGAAGTCTTTCTAGTTTCTTAATATGTCCATTTATTGCTATAAAGTTTCCTTTCAGAACTGCTTTGGTTGAATACCACAAGATTTTGTGTGTTGTATTTCCATTTTTATTCTTTTAGAGATAATTTTTCCCCTTTTTTGGGTTTGACTCAATAGTTGTTTAGAACTGTGTTGTTTAGTTTCCACTTATTTATAGATCCTCTCACTTTTATTTTGATTTCAGTTTCATGCCATTTTGGTCAGAAAAGATGGATGGTATGATTTCAATCCTAAATTTGCTAAGATTTGTTTTGTGTCCAATTATATGATACATCATGGAGAATGTTTCCTGTGCACTTGAGAATGTGTATTCTGCTGCTGTTGAATGGAATCTTCTGCTGTCTTTTAAGTCCAGGTGTTCTAAAGTGTGGTTTAATTACGACGTTTACTTAATTGATTTTCTGTCTGGAAAATTTATCCACTGCTGATGGTAGGGTATTAAAGTTCTCTATTATTATTGTATTGTTTGTTTCTCTGTTAAAATTCATTAGTATTTGCTTAATGTATTTCAGTGCATGGGTGTTTGGAGCATATATATTTATGATTGATTGTTATATCTTCTTGATATTGGACCCCTGTATAGTTACATAATGATCTTCTTTGCCTCTGGTTGTCCTTTTGGCTTAAAGTCTATTTTGTCTTATATAAGTATGGCTCTGCCCACCATCTTTTGATTTTTGTTTGCCTGGAATATCATATTCCATCCTTTTACTTTGAGTCTGTATGTGTCTTTAGAGCTACAGTAAGTCTCCTGGTAGCAGCATATAGTTGGGTGTTGTATTTTTATCCATCCATCCACTCTGCTTTTTAATTGGTAAACTGAATACATTTGAAGTTTGTTAATTCAAGTTAATTGTTGATATGTAAGGATTGACTACCAATTTATCTTTTGTATTCTGGTTTGTCTTTTCCTTGTTTCTTTTTCCATCTGCTCTGTCTAGCTTTGTAAGTTGGTGGTTTTCCATGGTGATTTGCTCAGTCTCCCCCTTTTTTATGCTTCATATCTCTGGTCTAGATTTTGCTTTGTGGTACCATGATGTTTACATAAAACATCCCATAGATAAAATAGTTCTTTTTCTGCTGATAGCAATTTATTTTTATTCGCTTGTAAGTGTTCCATCTTTTTATCCTCTTCCCTTTTATATTTTTGATGTCACAAAGTATCTTTTAATGCTGTGATTTGTTACCAAGTTGTAGTTAGAGTTATTTTTAATGTTCTCTTCCTTTAACCTTTATTGTTTACCATTCTATTCTAAAAAAGTTATAGTTTTCTAATTTTGACTACTACCTTAAGCAGAGTTTTGTGTACTTTTTTTTTTTTATCATTTCAGCTTGAAGGGTTTCTTTCAACATTTCTTATAAGTCAGGTCTTTGGTGGTGAACCCTCTCAACTTTTGTTTGGAAAAGCCTTATTTCTCCTTCATATCTGAAGAGTAACTTTGCTGGATAGAGTACTCTTGGCTTGCACTTCTAATCTTTCAATACTTTGAATATGTACTTCCACACTCTCTTAACCTGTAGAGTTTCTGCTGACCAGTCTGCCTATAGCCTAATGTGTGTTCCTTTGTGGATTACCAATGTGTTTTTTCCCATTCGGTTGCCTGTAAAGCACTTCCTTTGTCAGTGACTTTCGACAGTTTTAATATAATGTGACTTGGATAAGCTCTTTTTTGTGTTGAGATAATATAGTGTTTTTTTTTAATATATTTTATTGACTATGCTATTACAGTTGTCCCATCTCCTCCCCACCCCCTGCCCTGCACACCCCTTCCTCCCATACTCCCCTTTTTAGTTCATGTCCATGGGTCATATATATAAGTTCTTTGGTTTCTACATTTCCTATACTATTCTTAACCTCCCCCTGTCTATGTTCTACCTACCATTTATTCTACTTATTCCCTGTACCTTTCCCCCCTCTCTCCCC
>VMDR010032492.1:0-11690 GCA_007922815.1 Macrotus californicus
AAATCTATTCACTAATCTTTACAGTTTGTTTATGTGAGATTTTCATTCTTTGTTGAAAAAGGTTTAAAATATGTTGATTTTAGAGAGAGAGGAAAGGCAGGGCGAGAGAGACAGACAGACAGACAAGTGAGAAAGAAACATCTATTGGTTGCCTCCCAAATGTGCCCTGACCAGGAATTGAACCACCAACCTTTTGGAGTATGAAATGATGTTCCAACAACTGAGCCGCACCAACAAGGGTGTGAAATTTTCTTGGTTAAAATTAGTATTATGAGAAAAACTTCCGGCCAGGATGGAGGCATAGGTACATATGCTTTGGTTCCTTGCACAACCAAAAGGAAAACAACAAATTTAAAAACAAAAAAAACAGCCAGAGATGCCAGAAAATTGAATTGTGTGGAAGTATGATGACCAAGGAGTTAAGAAACATCCATCCAAACTGGAAGGAGAGGCAGAGACAGGCAGCTGGGGTGGAAAGGGCACAGGGCAAGTTGGTGGCTGGTAGACTGGGATATCCCACATTTGTATGCAGATAAGCCAGGAGGCACAACTGGTGAGCAAGATAAAGTGCACAACCCACAGTTGCAGCGTTGGAAACTAAAGCCTAAAAACCTCTGGCTGTAAAAATCTGTGGGGGTTGTGACGGTGGGAGAAACTCCCAGATTCACAGGAGAGTTTGTTGGAGAGCACCACAGTGTCCTAGAATGTACACAAACCTACCCCACACCCCAGGAATCAGCACCAGAAGAGTCCAATTTGATTTTGGGCAGTGGGGGGGAAGTGAGTGAAAGTGGGGTGAGAGCCGAGCAAGTGGCATTGTTCCCTCTCTGACTCCTCCCCCATATATAGTGCCACAACACAGCCAAGTGGGTTGCCCTGCCCTGCCGAATACCTAAGGTTCTGCCACTTACAATGTAACAGGTGCATTGAGACAAAGAAATATGGCCCAAATGAAAGAATGATCAAAAACTCCAGAAAAAGAATGAAGTGATAAGGAGGTAGGCAACATATCAGATGCAGAGTTCAAAAGACTGGTAATCAGGATGCTCACAGAAATGATTGAGTATGGACGCAAAATAGAGGAAGTGAAGGCTATGCAAAATGATATAAAGAAAAATATACAGGGAATCAACAGTGAAGGGAAGGAAACCAGATCTCAAATCAATGATTTGGAACAGAAGGAAGATATAAACATTCAACCAGAACAGAATGAAGAAACAAGAATTCAAAAAAATGAGGAGAGGCTTAGGAACCTCTGGGATAACTTTCAGTGTTCCAACATCTGAATCATGTGGGTTCCAGAAAAAGAAGAGAAAGAAATTGAAAACTTATTTGAAAAAAATAATGATGGAAAACTTCCTCAATCTGGTGAAGGAAATAGGCTTCCAAGAAGTCCAGGAAGCTCAGAGAGTCCCAAAGAAATTGGATCCAAGGAGGAGCACACCAAGGCACATCATAATTAAATTACCCAAGATTAAAGATAAGGAGAGATCTTAAAAGCAGCCAGAGAAAAGGAGACAGTAACCTACGAAGGAGTTCCCATAAGACTATCAGCTGATTTCTCAGAAGAAACCGTACAGGCAAGAAGGGGCTGGAAAGAAGTATTCTAAGTCATGAAAGGCAAGGACCTACATCCAAGATTACTCTATCCAGCAAAGCTATCATTTAGAATGGAAGGGGAGATAAAGTGCTTCCCAGATAAGGTCAAGTTTTAACTCCTTTAGGAGTTCATCATCACCAAGCCCTTATTATATGAAATGTTAAAGGGATTATTTAAGAAAAAGACAATGACCAACACTATGAACAGTAAAATGAAAAGAAATTCACAACTATCAACAACTGATCCTAAGAAGCAAAAACAAAAACAAACTAAGAAAACAACTAGAACAGGAACAGAGTCAGAGAAATGGAGAGCATATGGATGGTTATCAGTGGGGTTGGGGAGAGGGGGAGAGTGGAGGAAAAGGTACAGGGAATAAGAAGTATAAATGGTAGGTACAAAATAGACAGGGGCAGGTTAAGAATAGTATAGGAAATATAGAAACAAAGAACTTACATGCATGACCCATGGACATGAACTAAAGTGGAAGGGAATGCTGGAAGGTGGGGTGGTGCACGGTGGAGGGGAATAAGGGGAGAAAAATAACTGGACAACTGTAGTAGAATAATCAATAAAATATACTTAAAGAAAAATAGTTTTCAGTGAATATTATGTTAGAAATTCAATTTAACTTTGTAAACATTTGTTTTCTAGGTTCCAGTCATATTCCAGCTATAATTTCAGTAGCCTGCAGGCTGTCAGAGATGGCATGCCCAGAGTGACAGATCACCCTTGTGTTACAACATTCACTTCAGAAGCCAGTGTATCTTAGTCTGACAGTAATCCTACATATTTATTCCTATAATCCTTAATGAGAAAAGATAAAAAGCTTACTTTATAAAATTTCCTCAGGGAAATTACTTAAAATTTTTATTTGTGTTTTAAGAATATAACTTACATTAATTGGGTTGTAGATATTTTAAAGAAGACGAACCACAATGTTGGAAAACAGTATGTATAGTACATTTTCAATTCATTATACATGTGGAAGAGGGAAAAACCTCAGCTCTTACTTTGTTCATTCTGTTATACATTAGCTGAAAAATAATAGTCACAAATGCTTACAATTTTATAATATTTGCCATTATTCATGCAGTAGTTATTCCCCAGAAGTTTCTTGGTGCTTTATTACTAGTTTATGAAGACAAAATTGGAAGACCTGTGACGTGCTCAAGATCATATAGCAAGACAATGACATTGTCAGTGACATATCTTAGTAAGCTATTCCCCACACCTACACCCAAGTTTCCTTTCTGAGATTTATACAAATTCTAAAAGTAGTTTGATTTTCAAAAAAATGATTGTTCAAATTTGACAGTGATCAGAGAGGAAGAGGGAGAGGGATGATAATAGGGGATAATGGGGGGGCCATCACGGAACACATGGACACAGCCAAAGGGAGTGGGTTCGAGTGTGGGAGCGTGGTAGGGTGAAAATGGAGACAACTGTACTTGAGCAACAATTAAAAATTAAAAAAGTGATTGTTCATTATTTATAAATAATGTTTTGACATGTAGTTTTCTGGTATTCGTTTTCACTGTCAACCGTAAGAGTTCAAAGGAAGGAAGGAATTTTCTGGCATATTGAGAACAAATAAGCTCCGTGAGAGTAGGGACCTTTGTTTTGTTGTGCCAAGTGCCTAATATCTGGCACATAGCTAGGTGTACAGTGAGTATTTGAGTAAAAATTTGCTGAATTTATAAATTATTTAATCTATTGTCAATTTGAAGAATTTAAATCTGTAGGAGTTAAGTTTGGATGTAAGAAGAAGTTTTGTCCTTTGGAAAAAGATTTTAGACTGAGGAAAGCAATTACTGTACGCTTCTCCACTAGTTTGTTGAGAGACGGTTTCACATTTGGATGACTGATCGCCAGCACAGTGTATGCAGACCACTGTGGAAGAGGGATGTGTGAGGAGACCTGCTGTCAAAGTATAAATAAATAAGCACAAGTTCATACTGTAAAGGAACTTGCTGAATATAAAGTCGATCAATTATAATGCAAAGTGTTTTAAAAAGCTATAGTTTTTTAGGTAATATAATTAGACTTAGATTAATAAAGGAGACAAGCTTTAAAATAAATGGGCAATGTTTTAATGAGCATGTCAAAGCATAAGCCAAAACAATTAGTGTTCATACATAAAGTGCTTAGCTGTTTTTTATTAGTAAATCTTTTCACCTTTTATGCTTTTGCTTACTAGAATGTTCACAAACTATAATGAAGATCTGAGACTCCTTTATAATAGAAACTACTTAAGTATTAAAGAGGAAGTGAAGGAGAGATCAACATTTGACATGTAAGAAAATGAATGGGTAGGATAGGAAATTATGTGGAAGGAGAAGGCATTCAGGTGTTCCTTCATGTGTTCAGCAGTATTTATCGATAGGTTACTGTGCTAGAGGCTGGGGTATAAAAGTGAGAAAAGGCCAAGTTCTTGCCCTTATGTAGCTTACAATGTAGGAAGGAAACCCACCCTGACATAATGTCAAATTGTGATAAAAATGCTTTTCTCTTACTGATTAGGTTGAGCATCCTTTTTCCATTGCATTTTACATTTTAAAAAAGTAACAGCTTTATTAAAATACGATTCATACACCATGACATTTATCCTTTTCAATTGTACAATTCAGAGGGTTTTTTTTTTTTTGGTCTTGTTAGCTGAGTTTAAGCAGGGTTCTCTTTGAATGTCTCCTTTCCAGACCTTTCTCTGAAAGCTATCACCTTCTTTTTAAAGATTTTGTTTATTTTTAGAGAGGGGGAAAGAGGCGGTGGAAGAGAGGGAGAGAAACATCAATGTGTGGTTGCCTCTCGCATGCCCCCTACTGGGGACCTGGCTCGCAACCCAGAGATGTGCCCTGACTGGGAATTGAACTGGCGATCTTCTGGTTCGCAGGCTGGCACTCAATCCACTGAGCCACACTAGTGAGGGCTGCCTTTTTTCGACCTCCTGCTCATTAGGCTTCACTAATTACCAGATTACTGTTCTGTCTTTTGGTATGGTGCGCTAAGGCATAAATTGCTCAGCAGTCTGTTGTTAAATTCTGGTAGGGGTCGTTCTTGTGGCTACTCTTTGAGGTTTGTTCTGACTGCAGGTGTGCTCATCTTAGCTATCTTTCCTTGTTTTTTTTCGATGAACTATCTGACTTATGATTTAGCTCGTTGCTGTTAATGAAGAGGAATTATTGTTTTTAAGGCATTCTTCACACTGTTTCAAATAAAGTCAGTTACTTTTGGGAGAGCTTCAGAGTTCTTACAGTCTGCCTGTCCTCCAGGGCAAAGTCTGAGCACTATTTTGGGCACAAAGGACTAGGCAGTAGCCTCTGACTTGCTGCCTCTGGTATCCTATGAACAAACTCTGAGGAGGACAGTGGGGCCCCAGCAGTCTCAGACTACCACCCTGTGGTGAAGCTTCTGTTTTACAGGTGGAGCTCTGCTCTCTTAGCCGCAATCACCAGGAATTTAGCCTCTTTAACTTGGAGCTGGCGGGGATGAGAAATGCAGATGACTTTCCTTTCTCTGTGACTTACAGTTAGTCTTGGTTAAGAGCTGAAAGGGCGCTTGTCTTCTTGTCCACGCCTACCTGAAACAGCTGCTGTTAACCTCAGCTGGGGCAAGGTAGGAAATGGGTTATGGCTCAGGTGCCATAGGCTGTCCCAATACCAAATTTTAGTAGATGTTCTCGAATAATATTTCTTCATTCAGATACACCCTCAGGACAATTTCCAGACTTTAAATGGTTGTTTTTTAAAAAATAGATTTTGTCAGTTTGGCTGGTGTCACTGGAAGTGGAACTCTCCAAACTACTTAATTCTGAATATTCCTAAAGTTCAAAGATGTCTTCTCAGTCAGGAAATTACCATCCCACGTAACTGAGTATTTTTTTTTTTCTTTTCTTACTTTTCTGAGCAGAGGTTTTGGTCAGACATGAAACCCAGAGCTACCAATATCAGAGCAGTCTTTGCACTACCCTAACTCATACTAAAGACTTTATAATCACTGTATATAGCATGAGCTAAAGATGTTATTTTCAGGGTTTATTTACCTGTTTTCTGCTTCCCACAGAAATCTGCAGCTTCCTGCCAGCATGATCACTTGGTTGGATGTTGCAGTTCTTTGGCTCTATTGATGTGTGGATGTTTCCTCATAGGACATTTGATATTTTTGCATTCTTTTGTATTATTAGAATCATATAATTTACAGATATTTAAATTGATATGTTAAATTCTGAACTTTTAAATGGCTTCATCTGATCTGAAATCATGTTTTATAAAAGATTTTTGCTGACATCTGTGCATTTCAGAGTTTCATATAAAAGAGAAACGTAAAATTTTAGAAGTTGAATGTGCCTCATTTCTTTATTGCATTGAATGAAGAATTCTTTCCAATTGTCACTCTTGCTATGTTTGTCAGTATACCTAGTTCAGTTGATCACTCTCTCCTCCTTTCTGTGTTTACTCTTTTTGTGACCACTGATGACTCCCTTCCTAAAATATGCCCACATTCCTGAGAGGGAGGACAGTGTAGGGCAGAGTGATCATACCAAATCATTTCATATGTCGCTTGAAAGAATGTTGGTTTTCCTTGGGTTAATCAGCCATTAGTTTCAATGGTGGAGAGGAGAGTGGGGTCATGTTGTAAAATACATTTATACCTCTGCCTAGAATTACCGTGTAGATAATTTCTTCAGCAGGAGACAGGTTTGACAGTTTCTTGCAGAATGAGGTGGTAGCTATAACTGAACCAGTTTACAAACACTTACTAATAGAAGCATTACCTACCTCAGGCTACAACTCTGCATAAGCAAAGTTACAGAAGGTGTAGATAGTGGTCAGTTTTATAGTAGTTAGTAAGCTGTTGTGAATTCCCTTTTATGTAACATTCACTTGTATACTATTCTCATGTCATACGACATCTGTCTGTAGTAGTGATCTGTTGTGAAAATTTACTTCCATGATATACAGTGTCTGGCTGCTTGATGAATTTTATACTGTAATTGCACATGTCAAATGTAGGATTTAGTGCCAAAATATCCTTGTATGTTCCTATAGTTTTGGGAAGGACACACAAGAAACTGGTCATCAGTTGCCCCTAGAGAAGAGAATACCCTGGGCTGGAGGACTCAAAGGGAAAGTATACCCTTTTATTCCATCTGAGTTTTGTAATGAGTGTAAATGTTACTGAAACAGTAGTAAAACACCAAAAAATGGCACAAGGGAAAAGAGGCAGACACTCCGTGGATATAAGTCTTGCCAAATACAATTTGGGGACCGCTGTTTGGATTTCTTCTCACAGTTAGTAAGCTCTCCGTGTTGATCGATGGCTAAATTTGATTAGAACGCCCTTGTAGGTGGTAAAAGTTTTGTTCTAATATTTTATTACCGTATTGTTCCCCCCAAGTTCAGATGATTTAGAAAAGTTGCTAGGTTTCTGTTTAACATGACATCTGTTCTAGATTTGGAATACAAGTTAGAAGTGTTGGTTCATGGATATGAAGACCATGGTGTTGACTTATGAGTGTTCTTTTACTACCGATGATTAAGACAAGATTTTTGGAGGTACTTTGACCTATATAGATGGTAAAAAATTTACTTGAAGCTTTTTTCAAAGTCTTATATCTTAAGTCTGATGAATGATAAATTCATTCTTGGTGTTTCATTTTAAAAGAATGCCTTTAGCAAATCTCTTTAGAAAATGAGGTTGGATTATGTTCAAGTTTTAGGTTATTGTCATATCATTGTATTCTAGACATTTACAGGCTTTTTTTTTCTTTCTGCCCTTTAGCCGGCCTCAGAAAGTGTGTTTGTGTCCATTTCTACCAGTGCATCCTCTGCACATCTCTACCCACTTGTACATAATTCAGCATCCAGCAGAGGTAAGATTTTGTAAAATACACAAATTCAAATAGAATATTAGTACACAAGAGGAAACACACAGATGAACATACTCATTGCTCCCAGCTCTTTAGTATTTCTGGAAGTAAATTGATGATAAATGTTTTTTCTTTGGGAAAAAATAGTTTCTTTTACATATTACATATAGTGTAGCGTCATATGCTTTGGAGATAGATAAGATGGTTTATTTTATAAAAACTATGTTGTTGAATAGTATAGGATTTTGAACTCCAGTAATTTCATCTGAAGGAAAAATGAGATTTTTGTGAGTAAAGAGCTAGGAAAATCAGTGCTTTTAAAATTTTGATTATACCTTATATTCATTGATGTCTTTTCTTATTAAAGTAGAAGTAACTCTCAGCATTTTATTTTATTTTTTTATTATAATTTATTGGTTATGCTATTACGGTTGTCTCAGTTTTTCCCCCTTTACCCACCTCTACCTAATACCCCAACTCCCTCAGGCAACCCCCACACCACTGTTCGTGTCCATGGGTCATGCGTAGAAGTTCTTTGGCTGCTCCATTTCCTGTGCTGTACCTTACATCTTGGTGGCTGTTCTGTAACCACCTGTTTGTGCTTTTAATCCCCTCACCTCTTCACCCTTTCCTCCACAGTTCTGTCCAACTGGCAGCCATCAAAACCCTTTCCACATCCATGATTTTGTCTCTGTTCTTGTTTGCTTAATTTCTTTTTTAGATTCAATTGTTGATAGATATGTATTTATTGCCATTTAATTGTTCATAGTTTTGATCTTCTTTTTCTTAAATAAGTCCCTTTAACATTTCATCTAATAATGGTTTGGTGATGATGTACTCCTTTAGTTTTTGCTTGTCTGGGAAGCTCTATTTTGCCCTCCAATTCTAAACAAATGCTGGGTAGAGCAGTCTTGGCTGTTGGTCCTTGCTTTTCATGATTTTGGTATTTCTTTCCAGCCCCTTCTAGCCTGCAAAGTTTCTTTTGAGAAATCAGCTGACAGTCTTATAGGAACTACCCTATAGTTAACTAACATCTTTTCTCTTGCTGCTTTTAAGTTTCTCTCTTTATTTTTAACATTTGACATTTTAATTGTGATGTGTCTTAGAGTGGGTCTCTTTGCATTGATCTTGTTTGGGACTCTGTTTCCTGTACTTGCATCTCTATTTCCTTCACCAAATTAGGGAAGTTTTCTTTCATTATTTTTCAAATAAATTTTTAATTTCTTGCTCATTCTCTTCTCCTTCTGGCATCCTTATGATGCGAATGTTGGAATGCTTGAAGTTGTCCCACAGGCTGCTTAGACTATTCTCAATTTTTTTGGATTCTTCTTGTTCTGATTGGTTGCTTTTTGCTTTCTTATGTTCCAAATCATTGATTTGGTTCTTGGCTTTATCCATTCTAGTGTTGTTTCCCTGCAAATTGTTCTTTATTTCAATGACTGTATACTTTGTTTCTGACTGGATCTTATTTATGCTGTTGAGGTCCTCACTAAGTTTCTTGAGCATCCTTATAATCAATGTTTTGAACTCTGTATCTGATAGATTGCTTCTCTCTATTTTGTTCAGATTTTTTTCTGGAGTTTTGATCTGTTCTTTCATTTGGGCCATGTTTCTTTGTCTCCTCATTTTGGCAGCCTCCCTGTGTTTGTTTCTATGTATTAAGTAGACCTACTTTGACTCCATGTATTGGTAGGGTGGCCTAAAGTAGTAGGTGTCCTATAGAGTCCAGTGGCACAGCCTTCCCTATCAGTCCAGCCGGGTACTCGAGAGCACCCTTGTGTGAGCTGAGAGTAGTAGTTGAGCCTTGTAGTTGTGCATTGGTTGCTGTTGGCAGATCACTGAGAGGGATTTACCCAGGCCAGTCAGCTGTAAGGACTGGTTGTGACCACTGACCACCAACCTCTGCCCTCTGTGGAGGACCAGCTGTGCAGCAGTAGGGTGATGGTTCTCTGACATGGTCTGTAGCTGTCCACAGTTTACAGGCACTGTGGTTTTCTGGGTGGTGTATACCAAGGTCACCTCCCACTTGTATTTTGCCAGAAGCCACCCTGCCTGGGCTCTAAAGCAATCTGAGATGGTTGCTGCTTGTGCTGGGCTTGGAGATTCCCAGCAAAAGCAAAACTGTGAATCCAGGCTGGCTGCTGTGAGTGCTGTGCCTGGGACCACTTAGCAAGAGGTACTGGAGGCTCATTGAGGTTGGCTGTTGCTTGTTTGAGAGAATTCAGGAAGCTGTGAACCATGAGCCAAGACCAGCCATTTATATGGAAAAGCTTCTGTTAAAAGCTTGGGTGGGCCTGTAAGTTTGGTCAGACGGGGTATCACGGGATCTCCAGGGTGAGGCAGACAGTTTTAGCCAGGTGATGGAGTCCTAGATATGGCACCCACCTGCTGGCTTTGTGGCTTTGTGGGAGGATAGTTCAGAAAAGGGACAATGGTATTTTTTTCTGGGAGAAAGCTGTCCCCCAGCTCTTGCCTTGATGACAGATCCTTCACTTCTTCCCTATATGTCACTGGTGGCTTGCAAGCTGTTATCCTGGTGCTAGAGCTTGGAGGGAGTAAAGAACCCTGTGTGGGTTCTTTAAGAGGAACTGCTTGTAACTCTAGCAGTTTCTTTCACCTGAGTTCCTGCTGGTTTTTACAGCCAGAAGTTGTGAGAATTTATTTTCCTGTCACTGGAACCCTTGGCTGGGGGCTTGGTGTAGGGCTGGGACTTCTTCTTCCCAAGATATCCCTCCCCAATTTTTATCCACCACGTAGGGGTGTGAGACCAGCTCGTTCCGCATCTCCATCCCTCCTACCAGTCTGGATGGATGTGGTTTCTTTAATCCCATAATTGTTAGATTTCCATTCAACTCAATTTCTGATGGTTCTGAGTGATGGTTGTCCTGTAATTTAGTTATAATTTTGATGTGATTGTGCAAGGAGGAGAGGTGTGTCTAACTATGCTGCCACCTTGCCTGGTATTCCTTTTATTTCTTAATAATTTTTATTTTCAATTAGAGTTGACATGCAATATTATATTAGTTTTATGTTTATAATATAGTGATTAGACATTTATTTAGCTTATGAAATGACCACCCTGATATATCTAGTGCCCATCTGATGCCATACATAGTTATCACAATATTATTGGCCACATTCCCTGTGCTATACTTGGCATCCCCATACCAGTTTGTACTTCTTGCTCCCTGTCCCTTTCCCACCTGTCTCCTCCATGTTCCTCCATCTACCAGCCATCAACATGTCCTCTGTCATCTACAAGTTTGTTTTCGTTTTGTGTGTTTCTGCATTTTGGTGTTTAGGTTCCACATATAAGTGAAATCATGTGGCATTTGTTTTTTTCTGTCTGCCTTATTACACTCAGCATAATAATCCCCTGAAGGTCTATCCATGTTGTTGCAGATGGCAAGATGTCATTCTTTTTTAAAAAGGTGAAAGATTTATATGATCTGAAGAGAAACCAGAGTATTGGATGTCATCCTTTTTTTATGGCTGAATCATGTTCCATCCATTGCATACATGTGACCACTTCTTCTTTACCCATTTACCTATTAATGGACATTTACATTGCTTCCATATCTTGGCTATTGTAAGTAATGCTGCAGTGAGCATAAGGCTGTGTATGTCTTTTCAGCTTAGTGTTCCTGTTTGTTTTGGGTAAATACCCACAAGTGGAATTGCGGGGTCCTCCTTTGTCTATTATATAGCCTTTGTTTCAAACTCTGTTTTGTCTGGTATAAGTAGTACTACCCCAGCTTTTTTTGTTTGTTCATTTCCATTTTCATGAAATATCTTTTTTGTATCCCTTTACTTTCAGTCTGTGTGTCTTTTGATCTGAAGTGAGTCTCTTGTAGGCACCATATGTAAGGTCTTGTTTTCTCATCCTTTCAGCCACCCTAAGTCTTTTGATTGAAGAACCTAATTGATTTACATTTAAAGTAATTGTTGATAAATACATACTTACTAGAATTTCATTACTATTTTAAATCTTTTTTTCCTTCTAAAAATGTCTCCTTAACATTTCTTGTAATACTGGCTTGATGGTGATGAACTCCCTGAGCTTTTTCTTGTCTAGGAAGTTCTTTATCTGTCCTTTGATTCTTTTTTTTTTAATATATTTTATTGATTATGCTATTACAGTTGTCCCATCTTCCCGCCCTCCCCTCCACCCTTGCACACCACTTCCCCCCCACTCACCTCCTCTTTAGTTCATGACCATGG
>VMDR010032493.1:0-11688 GCA_007922815.1 Macrotus californicus
GGGGAGGGAGGGAGAAAGAGGGAGAGAGAGAGAGAAACATCCATGTGTGGTTGACTCTCATGTGCCCCTTGTTGGGGACCAGGCCTGCAACCCAGACATGCGCCCTGACTGGGAATTGAACTGGTGACCCTTTGGTTCGCAGGCCAGTGCTCAACCCACTGAGCCACACCAGCTAGGATGAGTTTTGCCTATTTTTGGTGTCTACTTCTTTACCTTTTGCATTCTGTTAAATTTAATTTTAGCATTATGATGTTTACTACCCTGTGAAATAAGCTCTATCCCGTTATGAGTAGGGGTCCATACCTCTTTTATAAATGTAATTTTATTTACTTCTGCATAATGTAATTTAGACGTAATAGTTAAAGTTCAAGCCAGACACACAAACTAGGAAAAGTTTATGATAGTTGCCTTTCAAATATAACGATGAAGGAATGTTTTCAGTTTGACTTTGATGCAGTGGCCACAAGCGCCCAGTGGTAGATGAGTGGATTAGAAAGCTGTGGTGCATGTACACAACAGAATGCTGTGCGGCTATAAAAAAGAAAGAAACCTTACCTTTTTTGACAGCATGGACGGACCTGGACAATATTATGCTAAGGGAAATAAGCCAGTCAGAGAGAGACAAGTACCATATGATCTCACTTATATGTGGAATCTAAAGAACAAAATAATCTGAGGAACAACATGGAAACCGAGGCTTGGATACATGGAACAGACTGACAGCTGTCGGAGGGGAGGGTGGGGCACTGGATCACAGAAAGTGAAAAGCATATATACACAACATATCGACACAGACAATAGTTTGATGTTGGCCAGAGGGAGAGGGGGATGGGGGGCGGGTCAAGGCAGTGGCCGAGGGAAATGGGACTGAAAGAGACTTTGCTTGGGTGATGGGTGCACAGTGCAGTGATGCAGTGGGCAGATGAGGTTTTGTTGAATTGTAGGCTTGAAACACGTATGATTTTACAAACCATTGTCACTTCAATGATTTTACAAATCATTGTCAGGTTGAATGAATAAATTCAATTAAAAAAAAGAATAAAGAGTAACATTAGAGAGACAGTCTCGTACAGTGACTGAGAGATTTACAGCCAGACTGTCTGCAGGTTGCACCCTGGCCCCACGGCTCTCTGGCTGTGTAACTTGGGCAAGTGGCTTACTGCTTTGTGTCTAGTTTCCTCGTAGTAAAATGGAACAGCCATCGTGTGTGCCTCCAAAGTGGGGAGGGTTAAGGCAGTTCACACACTCAAGGCAGTTAGAACAGTGCTTGGCACATAGTAATCACTTGTTAGCTATCACTGCTTTGTACCTGTGGTTGGAGACATGTAGCTCAGTGGTGCCCCCTTATGGTACATTTTCTACCATCAGCAAGGTCGGTTCTGTTTCAAAAGTATTTTGACAATTGGAAATTTGTGGGCAAATGAGTGATCCACTTTTTTTTAAATTACTTTATTGTTGTTCATTTACAGTTGTCTGCATTTCCCCCCCACTACTCCCCCCTCAAACCGCAGCCAATCCCACCTCCCTCCCTTGCTCCCACCCTCCCCCTTGGTTATGTCCATGTGTCCTTTATAGTGTTTCCTGGAAACCCTTCCCTGCACTGTTCCCTCCCCCTTCCCCTCTGGCCATTGTTAGATTGTTCTTAATTTCAATGTCTCTGGTTGTATTTTGTTTGTTGTTTTCTTTTGTTGATTATGTTCCAGTTAAAGGTGAGATCATGTGGTATTTCTCCCTCACCACCTGGTTTATTTCACTTAGCATAATGCTCTCTAGTTCCATCCATGCTGTTGCAAAGGGTAGGATCTCCTTCTTTCTTTCTGCTGCGTAGAATTCCATTGTGTAAATGTACCACAGTTTTTTGATCCACTCATTGACTGATGGGCACTTAGGTTGCTTCCAGCATTTGGCTATTGTAAATTGTGCTGCTATGAACATTGGGGTGCATAGGTTCTTTTGGATTGCTGTTTCAGGGCTATTAGGGTATAATCCCAGCAGTGGAATTGCTGGGTCAAATGGCAATTTCATTTTTAGTTTTCTGAGGAAATTCCACTGTTTTCCTCAGTGGTTGCACCAGTCTACAATCCCACCAATAGTGCACTAGGGTTTCCTTTTCTCCACATCCTCTCCAACATTTGTCTGTTGATTTGTTTATGATGGCTATTCTGACCGGTGTCAAGTGGTATCTCATTGTGGTTTTAATTTGCATCTCTCTGATGGCTAGTGATGCTGAGCATCCTTTCATATGTCTCTGTGATCTACTTTAAAATATCTTTGTTTAAATACAGTCTGACTTTTTAAAAATCTAAGCCCAACGTGAAATGTTTAGTTTGTTTTTCCTTAAAGGAAGAATATTTTCATTCATTCATTCATTCATTCATTCAGCATATGCCTATTCCTTCTGTGCCAGCACTGTGCTAAACAATTGGAGATACAGGATTGACAAGATGGAATCTCCTCCTGCAAGGTGCTCTAGTATTACCTGGAAACAGACAAAATCCACTGTTAAAACACTGTGTGATCAGGGCTGGGGTAGATAAGTGCAAGTGATGATCATAACAATGTCGAGTAGGGAGAACTTTTCAGGATATAATTTCGCACTTAGCCATGTTTCAGTGGCAGTGTCATAACTGGTCTAAAAGGTGCTGCTATCTACTAACAGATATCTGCCATTTCAAATACAGTTGTTTCTGGTTTGTATGTCTTTTTATAGCTCTTTGTGTAGTTACATGGACCAACTCTTAGTGTAAGAATTGACTGTTAGCTCCTGACTGCTTTGGACATTCATTAAGGATGGGACCATGTGTTAGTTGTTTTCTGATTGTCTGTGTCTCATGTAACCTCTTGCACTGTTGATGGGTAAATGTTGAGTGAATTTAATCATTGAGTACATAAATGAATCTTGAGACTCCCTTTCCCTTTGAGTATTGATCTCTGTGGGCACTTTCCCACCAACTGAATTCATTATTCTTTTGTTGTGGCCCCAAAGTTCCAACTCTCTATGAAAGATTGTGGCATGTGTGTTTAAATCAAATTATTGATTTGTTCCCATTGAAGTCTAAATTTTTACAATATTTTGGGGGGGTTTGTAATAATTTAAAGATTGACTTATCATCATTATTGTCATTCTATGGGGCTGTCAGAATTTTCAAAAACAAAATAAACTGTCTCTGGCCTTAGTAATTTAGTCAAATAGCGAAGGAGCCTAACCTAGACCTTTCAGGTTGATCAGTGCATCTGGGTGCTCGATAAAGGTTGAGGAATATTCAACTATTTGGTTTTTGGTTTCAATTTTTTTAGTCTTCCTTTGTTCTTCATGAAGGAGATGGATAAAGAAGGAGATAACACACAAGCTCACAGCAACTATCTTCAAATATTCTAAGGGCTAGCGTGGGGATGGCTTAGGCTTGTGACTTGCTCTATAGCCCTGGGAATTAGAGGAATGACCATCAGCTGGACGTCAAAGGCAGACAGATTCCTATTCACTACTAGAAACACTATTTGAACAGGGTGAGCTGCCCAAAGAAAGAATGGACCTCCATGGGAAAGAGTGAGATCCTAGTTACTGGTGAGGTTCAGGCAGTGGGTGAATACAGCCGGAGATACTGCCGGGGATGGAGATCAGCCATTGTGTGGATATTCAACCAGGAGAACCGGGTGCTCACTGCCACTCTTGAGATTTGGTGGTTTAAGTAAGTTTCAGGTGTAAATTTTTTGGTTAAAAATTTCTTGAAACATAGCCCTGAATCCCCTTTTTTGATCTCAGTTATGTAGAATTTCAATCTACTGAAGAAGAGGTGTGGTAATAGCCTTACCAACTGGAAGGTAAAGATCACCTACAGGTTTGATGTCCAGACATTCCAGACCAGTGTTTCTCAAAATGTGGATGAGCCAGTGAGCATGAGAGTCACTTGGATATTCAGTGTAACAAGCTGATTTCTGCATGCCCTCTCTCCCCTCCCCCATCTCCCAGCTGTCTACTGAACTGAAATCCCGGGTGATGTTTATGTGAAGGTGGGAAACCTCTGTCTGGATATTGTGTGGTGTCATAGGGAAAGCAGAAGCATCCACAGTGAAGGAAAGTGGAAGCATTTCAGATCCTTGTACGCTCTTCCTCCAGCTTCTTTGATGCAGTTGTATCAGTCTCTACTACTTCTAGTTAAAATTCAAATGCAGAAGAAAAATCATAGCGAAAGCAGAAGCATCCACAGTGAAGGAAAGTGGAAGCATTTCAGATCCTTGTATGCTCTTCCTTCAGCTTCTTTGATACAGTTGTATCAGTCTCTATTACTTATAGTTAAAATTTAATGGAGAAGAAAAATCATAGTGCTCACCAATCCAAATTTTAGCTTCAAATGGCCAGCCACTCAGCAGCTTTCCAGGCCTGTCCAGCGTTTGCCTCAATTGTCATCTCGGTTCTCTGCCAGTTTTCTGAGATCCATTTTCCTTGCTGTCTGAACACATATCAAATCCTGTCTTTGTGCCACACCCTGAACTGAGCACTTCCTTGGGTTGTTTCATTTAATCACTGGAACTGTTAAAGGGCAGGTGATAGAATTACTATCTCCAGTTTAGCAGGGGGAAACGGAGGCTTAGGGAGGGGTTCAGTAACTCCCCACTCCCTTCACAGTTGGTGAGTAGCAGAGGCGTGATTTGAACTTGGGTCTGGCTTACTGGAGTCAACAAGGTGTTGTGACAGTGACGCCCAGCCAGCATGTGTGCGTTTTAAATTCAGTCAGCATTTCCCAATACATTCAGTGAAAATTTTAATAATATAAAGTCTTGTTTGCATTTTAATGTTAAGTCTGGCCTGAGAGATTACCCAAGAGGGTCCATCATCGTGTTTATGGGCCATTGTGCCTCATTTGAAGTTCAGAAGTTAATAGAATAGACCAAATAGTGGGTAGATAATTTTAAATAAGATGGAAACTCACCCTGATTACATGAAGTATCAATAATATTGAAGAAAATCAGGACTCTTTTTTAATCTACATGTTGACCATCATCCAGCAGAGCATGAATTAAAAGGCAGGTAGTAAGGATCCAAGATGATGGCCTAGGTAAACACAGCTCACCCCCTTGCACAATCACATCAAATTACCACTAAACTATAGAACAGCCATCACTCAGGACTAGCAGAAATCGAGTTGAATGGAGGTCCTGCCACCATGGAATTAAAGAAGAAACCACATCCTTCTAGGTTGGTAGGAGGGATGGACACATGGAGATCTAGAGATGCAGAATGAGTTGGTCTCATATCGTGTGTGGTTGGTAAAAATCTGGAGGGATATTTCAGGAGCCCCAGCCTCACACCAGGACTGTCAGCCCAGGGTTCCAGTGCCAGGAAGATAAGTCTCCATAACTTCTGGCTGCAAATACCTATGGAGAACAATTCAATGGAAGAAACTGATGGACTCCCAGGCAGTTCCTCTTAAAGGGCCCACACAGGACTTACTCAGACTCACTCCTACTGAGCTCCACCACCGGGGCAGCAGCTTGAAATGCAATGTGGCATATGAGGAGGAACTGAAGTGTCTGGCATTAGGATGAGAGCTGGAGGACAGCTTTCTCCAAGACAGAACTTCTGGCAGAGGCCATTGTTACTCTTCTGAGCCCTTCCCCCACAGTACCACAGAGTGTGGTGAATACCATATATGAGACTCCATAAACCTGGCTCACACTGTTTGCCCCACCCTGGTGATTCCCTGATATTCTGCCCCACCCAAATACAGGCCCACTCAAGTGGTTAACACTGGCTTTTACATACAAATGGCCTGTCTTGGCATATGCATCTGATCTCCCTAAATCCTCTCAAAGAAGCAGCAGCTGGCCTCAGTGTGCCCCCGTACCTCGGTAAGTGGTCCCAGATCTGGCACTAGTAGCAGCTGGCCTTGGTTCACAGCCTGGCCTTGCTAATATACTTCAAAGCCCAGTACAGGAAGCAACTAGCTGAATCTTGCTTTACAGCTTAAGCCTAGTGGCCCCAGAGAGAACACAAGTGAGCACCAGTGCTTTGCTGAAGCAAGCCCTGCTCTGAGGAGTGGGCCTCTACATAGCTGATCCTCCATGGAGGACAGAAGTTGAGGGTCACAGCCATCCTTGCAGCTGACTGGCCTGGGTAAATCCCTCACACTGGCCTGCCAACAGCAATCAAAGCTCAACTACAAGAGGAGAGAGCACTCAGGGCACATGGAGGACGCACCTCAAGTACACAGTTTGGGTGATAGGGGAGGCTGTGCCACAGGAACCCACAAGACCCCTACTACATTAGGCCACGCTACCAAGATAAGGAGTCATAGCAGCTCTATCTAACACATAGAATCAAATATAGGGAGGCTGAAAAAATGAAAAGACAAATAAACGTGGCCCAAATGAAAGGACAGAACAATACTCCAGAAAAAGAACTAAACAAATGGAGAAAAACAATCGATCAGATGCAGAGTTCAAAATACTGGTCATAAGGATGCTGAAGAAACTCAAGGGTACTTCAACAGAATAAAAAAGATCCAGGCAGAAATGAAGGATATACTAACTGAAATAAAGAACAATTTATAGGGGATCAAGTAAAGTGGATGAAGCCAAGAATAAAGTCAGTGATTTGGAACGTAAGGAAGAAAATCACATCCAATAGTACAGCAAGAAGAAAAAGAGATCCAAAAAATCAAGGATAATGTAAGGAGCCTTTAGGACAACTTAAGCTGACCGACATTTGCA
Organism: Macrotus californicus; assembly: GCA_007922815.1. NCBI lineage: Eukaryota > Metazoa > Chordata > Mammalia > Chiroptera > Phyllostomidae > Macrotus > Macrotus californicus. Next base: position 6,712 of record VMDR010032493.1, read on the forward strand.
TCATAGGGGTGCCAGAGGAGAAGAGGAAGAGCAAGAAATTGGAAACCTATTTGAAAAAATAATGAAAGAAAACTTCCCTAATTTGGTGAAGAAAAGAGACACACAATTCCAGGAAGCACAGAGTCCCAAAAAAGATGAATGTGAAGAGGTCCACACCAAGACACATCATAATCAAAATACCAAAGGTTAAAAATAAAGAGAGAGTGGTGGGGGGAAAATGCCGACAACTGTAATTGAATAATAATAAAGTAATAAAATCTTTAAAAAAATAAAAATAAAGAGAGAATCTTAAAAGCAGCAAGAGAAAAGCAGTTAGTTATCTACAAGGGAGTTCCTATAAGATTGTCAGATGATTTCTCAAAAGAAATTTTGCAGGCTAGAAGGGACTGGCAAGAAGTACTGAAAGTGATGAAAGGCAAGGATCTACAACAAAGATTACTCTATCCAGCAAAGCTATCATTTTTAATTGAAGGGCAGATAAAGAGCTTCCTACATAAGAAAAAGCTAAGGGAATTCATCATCACCAAACCACTATAATATGAAATATTAAAGGGACTTATTTAAGAAAAAGATCGTCAGACAATTTCTGGCCAAGGTGGAGGCATAGGTAGATATGCTTTCTTTCCTCACACAACCAAAAGAAGGACAACAACAAATTAAAAAAAACAACAACAAGAACTACCAGAAAATCAAACTGTATGGAAGTCCAACAACCAAGCAGTTAAAAAAGAAACATTCATCCAGATGGATAAGAGGGGTGGAGATGGGCACCTGGGGCAGTGAGGATGCTCAACAAGGCAGCAGACAGGGTGGTCTCATATTTGCATGCAGATAAGCCAGGAGGAACAATGGGGGAGCAAGACAGACTATGTAACCCAGTGTTCTAGCATGGGGAACTAAAGCCTCAAAACCTCTGGCTATAAAAATATGTGGAGATTGTGGAAGCAGCAGAAACTCCCAGCTTCACAGGAGAGTTCATTGGAGAGATCTACAGGGTCCTAGAACATACACAAACCCACACACCCGGGAAATAGCACCAGGAGGACCCAATTCACTTGTTGGTAGCAGAGGAAGTGACTGAAAGCAGGGTGAGAGCCATATTGTTTTCTTTCTGACCCCTCCCCCACATATAGCACCACAAGGCAGCAAAGTGGGTTGCCCTGACTGGTGAACACCTAAGTCTCCACCCTTTACAACATAACAGGTGTGCTGAGACAAAGAAGTATGGCCCAAATGAAAGAACAGATCAAAACTTCAGAAAAAGAACTAAGTGACCAGGACATAGCCAAACTATAAGATGCACAGTTCAAAACACTGGAAATCAGGATGCTCACAGAAATGGTTGCGTATGGTCACAAAATAGAGGAAAAGGTGAAAGCTATACAAAGTGAAATAAAGAGAAATATACAAGGAACCAACAGTGAAGGAAGGAAACTAGAACTCAAATCAATGACTTGGAGCAGAAGAAAGAAATAAACATACAACCAGAACAGAATGAACAAACAACAATTGAAAGAAATGAGGAGAGGCTTAGGAACGTCTGAGACAACTTTAAGCATTTCAACATCTGAATTATAGGGGTGCCAGAATGAGAAGAGGACTGGCAAGAAATTGAAAACTTATTTGAAAAATAATGGAGAACTTCCCCAATCTGTCAAAGGACGTAGACTTTCAGGAAGTCCAGGAAGCTCAGAGAGTCCCAAAGAAGATGGACCCAAGGACTCACACAGCAAAGCACATCATAATTACATTACCCAAGATGAAAGATAAGGAGAGAATCTTAAAAGCAGCAAGAGAAGAGGAGACAGTTACCTACAAAGGAATTCCCATTTGACTATCAGCTGATTTCTCAAAAGAAATCTTGCAGGCAAGAAGGGGTTGGAAAGAAATATTCCAAATCATGAAAAGCAAGGACCCCTGTCCAAGATTACTCTATTCAGAAAAGCTATCATTTAGAATGGAAGGGCAGAGAAAGTGCTTCCCAGATAAAGTCAAGTTAAAGGAGTTCATCATCACCAAGTCATTATTATATGAAATGTTAAAGGGACTTTTCGAAGAAAAAGAAGATGATCAAAACTATGAACAGTAAAATGACAACAAACTCACAACTATCAGCAACTGAACCTAAAAACAAAAACAAAAACAAACTAAGCAAACGAGTAGAACAGGAACAGAATCACAGAAATGGTGATTGCATGGAGGGTTACCAGCAAGGAGGGGGAGTGGGGAGAATGAGGGAAAAGGTACAGGGAATAAGACGCATAATCGGTAGGTACAAAATAGTCAGGGAGAGGTTAAGAATAGTATGGGAAATGGAAAAGTCAAAGAACTTATATTTATGACCTATGGACATGAACTAAGGCAGGGGGTGAGAATGCTGGTGCGAGGGGGAGCAGGGAGGAGGAGGACAGAGGGGAGAAAAAATGGGACAACTGTAATAGCATAATCAATAAAATATACCTTAAAAAAAGAAAAAAAGATAAAAACTATAAACAATAAAATGGCAATAAATACATAACTATCAACAACTGAATCTAATAAAACAAGCTAAGCACACAAAACAAAACAGAAACAGAATTATAGATATGGAGAACTTGGAATGGTGGCCAGTTGGGGCAGTGTCTAGGGGAAAAGGTGAAGGGATTAAGAAATACAAATTGGTAGTTATAGAATAGGCTGGGGATTGTTAAGAGCAAGTACAGAAAATGGAGTTGCCAAAGAACTTACATCCATGACCCATGGATATGAACAAAAGAATGGGGATTGCTGGAAGGAGTGGGGGGCATTGGGTTGAGGAGGATAAGGGGGAAAAGTTAGGACAACTCTAATAACATAATCAATTAAAAAATTTTAAATAAAAACTAAAAAAAAAATACAGCGCAGACATAGTAAATCAGCACTTGGGGAAAGGGAATGTCAGTCTCCCCTACCACTCAACCAATATAGAGGAGTTGGGTAAGCAAACACACACATATTTCTTAAAATGGCTCTGGAGTGGGTTTGTTCCAACAGTCTCATCCAGAGACTCTCACTGGCTTCAGAGTGTAGCTGTTCCACATTCAAACATCATTTAGTGTCTGGTTTTTATCTTCTACAGACTTTTCTGGAGGCTTATTCTGGCAAAAGAGACTTCACTCTATTTAAATAACATGAAGGAGTAGTGACTGACCATCAGCGAGGCCAGAACCTCCAGGTTCCAGCTGGTGCTGCACTTGCCCAGACTGTCCCTATGGTCATCAAGTGTAGGGATTAATTCAGTCCCCAGTGGTCTGACTTCACTGGCAGGTTTCTCCAGCATTCTGGAGCCTGGCTTACCCCACATTCTCCTCCTCATCTCACTGGTTTGGGATTGGGGATGGTTCTCCTGAGGGCATGCTTTCCTGAATTCCACTGATTTGTGTGCTATTTTCCCCCCCAGGGTTTCTCAGAAGGTTTTTAAAAAATCTGATAATTTGAAGAGCTCATTTTGACTGACAGTCATTTGGTCCTCAGATTTCAGAATCCCACGAGAATAGCTGGGCTTTGAAGTCAGGCCTGGTCTCAAGCTGGGTGACTTTGAACAAGTTATTTAATCTTTGGAGTTTCTTTTTTTCTATAGAATAATAATAATACATATTTTGTAGCATTAGAAGGATTATTTTAAAATAAATATGTAGAGCACTAATTTGCCTGAGGACTCATTTGACAAACTGGCAAAACTGCCAAAGGCTTTCTGTTGGAAATGAAATACTAGGCATTAATGTGTACTCCAGACTTTACAGATATAGCTTATAAAAATGTCAGAAGATATGTGGGTGATGCGATGTTCAAAGACTTTTAGAAGTAAAACAACAAGAAGTCAGAAGATCTTCAAAATTAGCCTCAGATGAAAAGAAAAATAGAGGATCCAGGAATTTACCACCAAGATGGCTTCAGATACGGCTTATAGACACCAGCTTATAGAGCTTGGACAATAAACAAAGAATTGGGCATATTAACATGAGAACGTAACTCAGTCAACTTTTGAGATGGAATCTGTTGACCAAGAAATAAAGATTTGCACATGCATTGTTCAAAAGAGGTCTGATCAGGGTGGGAAACAGCACAATGGAGCTTCGCAGGCCTGAGTGCTGATGTGGGTGAGGTGCAGCTGAATTGTGATGGATAACAGAGACAAAAATGTCCTGGCATGCTACTGTGTGTTTCTTCAGATTCAGGCACCCATTTCTGAACTACCTGAGCAAAGCCCTGAGACAGGTGTTTGTAATGAAGAGGTGTTGCATGTGCTGAGAGAACCACTGACCCTTGACTTGCTGACTATGCCACCCCACAGTTAACAGAAGTAACGGGACTGCTGCACCTGGGTTAATTTGCACTCAGAATGAACGATTCCAGTAGAAATGTTAGGAGCCTGCAGAGGACACAGTTGTGACCTCCTAGATCTTTGTGGTGACACAACTGATGAAGGTCTACCCTGGCGATTGCTTTTCCCAAGTTCTTTCTTCCTTGTTCATTGAGTTCTGATTTCCTTGGAGGGGAGGGGAGTTTGCCCACCCCCCTGCCCCCCACCCCATGGCTTAGGGAAGTGTGGCTTTATCCCAGCCCCAGGGCCCAAGCCCATGGCCTTTGGTGTGACTGGTTTAGGAGTGGGCCTGGGACCCAATCCTGGCCAAGGAGACTTGAGGGGAGCTCTCTGTTGGAGGTTCTGGGGAAAGTTCTCCCTCCCAAAAAGCTTAGCAGAGACTTTGTGTCCTCCTCTGGACCTTGTCCTGTCTGGAAGTGATGACTGAAACTGCCACGGGAGCCGGTGTGAGGGCAGAGCAGGCACACTGAAGGTGCAGAGTAGAAAGACAGAAAATACCTGGCCCCTGAGGACTCATGGGGCTGCTGGTTCTGCCCAGCGTGAACCCTGCTGCTCTGGACTTCTTGACAGGCAATCTAATGCATTTCTTAAAGTTTTTCCTACTTCCACTCAAAAGCATCCCTCGTGATACACAG
>VMDR010032494.1:0-11690 GCA_007922815.1 Macrotus californicus
TATGAAAATGTGTTTATTCCCTGTGCAACACCAGATTTGCAGGAAAAATGAAGCACTTAACATTAACTGAAATTGCTGGTACTTTGAATAAATAAGCAAGTGTTATAGTTTTATTTTTAGGGCCTAATTGGTTATATTGAATAGTTGGTTTTACCTCCTTAAGGTTTATTACCAATATGCATAAAACTTGATACATTAAAATCCCTATCCTTTGGTAAATCCATTGTTATTTATTAAAATAAAAGTTCTTATGGGTGATAAATACATGTTTTTTTTTTCCTAAGTTAACAATAACTTAACTTTGAGTAATTTTAATATTAAACTTTTGTTAACAACTTATGTTTTCGTACAGTTTTCTTCGAAGTTGATATAGCTCTTAAAGGTAGGCATTTGGCAAAACTGCCCTATATAGTGCAGTAGCAAGTAGGTTTCTTTCTGATGAATTTAGTGATGAACCACTGTTAAGTGAAAACGCCAATGTATTGGGGCTTTTCCTTTGCTCATTTAACATAAAATTGACCACTAGACATTTTTGTAACTGTTCTCCTATATGTTAGGGCAAAGAGTTTGCCAACATTGAGTTAAATTTTTTATATTTGGGTTCTGTATGCTAAAAGTTATTATGGAAGAGTGGGCTTTTTAGCATGGAACAGAGAAATCAAATTATGGTATAAAATAAATATGAATTTATAGAATAGCATGTTGGTAAAATTTGATATGGAATGTAATGCCTAAGTATTAAAAAAGAATCATAAATTATATATTTTTCATGGTATACTTTTTCTCAGTCATTTGTGTTGAGATACGTTTTTCCTCCAGCCTAAATTTGCTTGAGATTTCATCATTAAAAATTTGTTGTTTTCTCCCTCTTCCAAACCCCCTAAAATTTGAATCTTGCAGATCAGAACGTATTAATTATTTAAAATTGTTGTGTTCAGTGAAATATAACAGTTTGGGAAATTTTCAGCAATGTTAAATTCAGCATTGTTAAATTCTAAAGAGCTGGATAGAGGTAGAGTTTTAACAAGGCAGATTTGATTATTAGATTAGCAAATACAGTTGCTATTGCTGTTAAAATAAAAGTACATGAAGAGTACAGCTAGAGACATCAAAGGAAAAATGCTATTTATTTTTTTTTTGGTGGGGGGAAGATTAGCAGTTACAAAAGTCTTGTAGATAAGATGGGTGTTGACATATGAATGAGAAGACATCAGATGGTGAGAGGGGAAAAAGAAGTTCTAGGTGTGGTGGAGGTACGAAGGGACACAGTGCATTTGTGGTATTGCAAGTGGTCCATGTGGAAAGGCAGTTGGAAAAGCTGATGAGGTAGATGGGCCATATGATTAAGGTTCTTGTGTTTGCCATATTAGTCTTGATCTCTTTTTTAGTGGTTACTTAATGCATTTAAGTTGAACAATTTGATCAGGTACCAATTTTAGAAAGCTAATTAGCTGTATAAAGAGAATAAATTGGGTAAGTTGGAAATTAAAAACAGAGTCTTGTAATAGTCCACTCAAAAAATGATGGGAGCCAGAAGAAAATCAATTTGAGAAGAAAAACTAATGAATGTGAGAGAGGTTAAAAAGCAGAGCAGTAAGGCAGCCTTTTTCAAAATGTTTATTGTAGTGAGACACCAGAGGGTTGGAAGGTGAGGTCTGTGTCAGAGTTTTTTTAATATTTAAGTATATACCTCTAAATTAGTATTCTAAGGAACACACTTTGGGGAAATGATCTGAAATGGCATTTATTCAGCCAGGATTGATAATCAGCAGGTGTGCACCAATATGGCTGCATTACTTGTTTACAAATGGTGATTCTGGTGTCAGTTTATTCATTCCAGTTGATTGACTATGGATTGTTAATGTTTTGAATATCACCCTGCATTTAAATATTTATTGAATGCCAACTAAGTGCACTTTGATTAAAATCTAATCTCCTTAAAGTCCCTGCCTATTTCTTCAAACACTTACACCTACTTCCCCTTTTCCTGATGTTTCCAGGTCTTTGAACACCAAGCTCCTTCCCCCATCTGAGGGCCTTTACTCATACTGTCTCCTGGGTGTAGAGTGCTTATTTGTATGGCTGACTCCTTATCCATCAGTTCTCAGCCTAGATGTCACTTCATCAGAGAGATACGCAGGTAGCTCTATAATAAAGTTTCACACACCCATTGTCTATAAATGTTTTTAACTTTTATATTTACTTGTTTATTATGTGTGCCATTCAACACTGCCATTCAATGAACAAAATGATATTTCCCATTGGCCTTCCTCAATAAAGGTATCTCTCATGTCAAGGATCTTTTTACCATAAATAGGAGCCCTGTACCTTATAATCAAAACCTCTTTCTTCCAATTCTTGGATTCAAGATCCTCTTTCTCTAATCACAAATGTTTTTCCAGCTCACCTTGAGATACTTCCACTAAAAAAATAATTACACTTTATCACAGCTAATCAGCTCATCCTACCACTGGCCAACTGTTTGTCAGCTCCTGTTCTCAGCTTCTTCAGCTTAGAAACTAGATCCCACTTTTATGCACACTCCTTTGTTAATATCCTGAAAGCAGGCTGTTCTCTGTGATCTAGAAAATATCTCAGAACCTGTCTACTCGAGCAGTTGAAAGGGAGAAAATTATTTCACCAGGCAGGTTTATCTAGAAACCGCAGGACAGTTTTTCTGTGGTTTTTTTGTAACTCACTTCCACGAGCTTAAATGATTTATATACTCTGTCACTCAATATTCCCACTCCCTTCATCGGAATATCTTTAAATCACATTTTGCTGAGAAAATGCAGAAATTTGATAGGAATTTTCTCAACTTTTTCACCACCAGATTTACATACAAATCTGTATCTGCACTGTCTTACACGTTTTACAAACCAGCTCCTCAAAGGGTCTGGATCCCATGCCCCCTCACCTCAAAACTTTTAATTAACTTCTCACTTCCTCAGCCTTTTACTATATCCTTTCCAAAAGCTTTATAAATATGCCCTAGTAGCTACTATTCTTGAAAGAAGGGGCTGCCTTTTACTTGGTCCCCATCATAGCTAATCTAAGTTGCCTTCTCAAACTCCCCATTTCTCTGGTTTACTGCCACTTTGTATGCGCCAGCAGCCATCCTGAAATCACTTTCGTCCAGATCACCAGTCTCTTCATGGTGCTGTGTCTGCTGGTTCTTTTTTCTGCCTTTACTCACTGCTTGAAGAGCTTTCAATAGAGTTGATGACTTCCTCTTTGAAATAGTCTAGGTTTTCTTGACATTTTTTCTTAGTTTTCCTCCTATGCTTTTTGGCTGCTCCATCACTGACTCAAACTCTAGTTTTTCTCCCAGTACCTGACCTTTGGCTCATTGTGTATGTCTCTCTTTGGATGGTTTAGTCTAGTCTCTGGAGTTTGGTATTGTCTCTAAGATCAGACTTTTCATAGTTCAGGCTTTACTCATCTGTCTCTCTCATAGTTAAACATATCACATCCAAATCATTATTGTGTTCCTACGCTGCCTTCAATCTGTTCCTCTCTCAGTATTCTTTATCTGGATAAGTGAAGTCACTACCTGAGTTTCTCAAGTCATGTTCTTTAATGTTGTTGTCATAGTAATCAGTGCATGCACTTACCCTATGTTTTATCACAATCATAGTTATTTCTACATCCTAAGTAAAAGGAGCCCTTTTTATTCATGTCTCATCCAGATCAGTTATTTCTTGCCAAGACCACTATAACATTCCCTTTACAGAGTTTATTCTAGAATATCACCCACCAGGCAGCTAGGTTGATTTCTTCTTTAATATTTGTGGCTAAGGTTGCAGGGCACGGGAACTCATTTATTATCTTCACACTGCCCATGAATAAAATATAGTTTGGGTTTTTTACTGTGATTCCTGCCTTCCTAAGCATATTGTGTTACTCTCCCTTGTCCATTGTGTTCTAGCCACATTGGTTTCTTTTGACTTCCTCAAACCAGGCCAGCTCTTTCACTTCTCAAGGTCCGTGTGCTAGCTGTTCTGTTTGGAATGCCATTTTCTTACTTATTCTTCAGGTCTTAGGCTTCTAGCTCCATGAGTGATTACTCCATTACAGCACTGAATTGACTTTGATAGACAGCATTTATCACAAGTTACAATTGCTTTTTATCCCTGCTTTATTTTTTATAATCCCACTCCCAATTATTGAACTATAGTTTGCACAAGGGCAAAATCCTTTCTGGTTAAATCACCTACCATTCTGTGCCGAGAGCCTAGTCCAGTACCTTGGATATATAAGTATTAGTTTTAAAAATTTATTGAATGCTTAAATGGGAAATGAAGTGAACATGATTCTGATTCATGGAGCTCAGAGTACACAATCAGTATAAGGGGATTATAAGGATATATAGTAGGGTGAGAATATTATGCTCTGTAGTCTGTGGTGAAGAAAAGCAATTAAGGAGGAGAAGCTGGGGAGGCAAGAGGAAGCTCGAGGCCAAGGTAAGTGCTGATAGGAATAGCTTTTGAGGAAATGGCTAAAAGCTGGTAAAGAGACAGTTTAGAGTGAATGTGGAAAGGTAAGGAAGAGCCAGGTCACACACTACTTTAGATCTAGGGTTCATATTTGAGTTGTAAGCAAAATAAGATTCTTAACACTTGCAGTTTGAAAGTTCACCGTGGTGAAGGAGCATTCCAGTGGGGCTTCAAAAACAGGAAGGCTGTCCAAGCCATCCAGGGAGGAGTGGGCCCTGTCTTGCTGTAGAGTCGTGTTGGCTGAGGGAGAACAGTGGACAGCCTTGAGAGAGTGCAGAATATTTGGCAAGACATGGCCATTATGGAGTGTGCGGAAGGGGGGAAGTCCAGAACATTTCCACATTGAAGAAATCCTGTTTATTCAGGCAGGTGAGGCTGAGAGAGCAGCGGTATTGTGAATGGATGGTTGCCTAGGGAAAGAGTCTATAGAAAGGGACCCAGGGCTGAACTCTGAGCAACTCAGTATTTTAAAGTACATTAAAAGAAGTAGGGGAAAAATTGAGACTAGCAGGATGGAAGTATTCTAAGGAAGTGTGTTCAATTCTGTCACATCATGCTAAGAAGGATTGTGAAGTGTCCTTTGGATTTAGTGGTAGGAAAGTGATCAGGACCTTTGCAGCTACTTAGTTTGAATGGAAGCCATTTTTAGGAGTGTAGAGAGCAAGTGTGTAAACACCTATTTTTGAAATAATTAGGTTGTAAAGGAGAGAAGATAGATTCTGGAGGGTGTCATAACTAGTTTGTAAAATTTTAGGCAAATAGCATATTCAAGCGCCAATGAGAAGGATTTGGTAGGTAGGAGTTAAGGTGAAAAATAGCATATGTTATAGAATACTTAAGGTTCTGGCTTAGGTAATTGTGAATGGTGATGCCATTTACCACTGTAGTACAGAAGGAATGGGGTTGAAGTAAAGGTTAGTGTTGAGTTTGAGGTACTTCTGGGTCATGGAGGTAAAGAGGTATGGTAATCAGTTTCTTTATAGGGGTCTGAAACTACAGTCTGAAGTTTAAACCCCTTGAGGACAAGCATTCCTTTTCTTCTATCTCTTGAGCATTTAGTCCAGAATCTGAGCTATAGTAAGAGCTTAATACATTTGCTGTATTGAAAGAAGAAGCAAGCATGTAGTGAAGGATGGATTGCAAGAAAAGAACGCCAAGGAACACCAACACTTAGTGGGCAGGGGGGAAATTAGCAAAGAAGACTCAGGGAGAAAGGGCTAGGCAAGAATCAGGAAAGGCGGTAAAGGTATGGAGCACTATGGAAGCCAGAAAAGAGAATGATGAAGGGGAGATGGGCATACCAAATGCCCCTGGGGGGATCAAGACTAAGAATAAAGAGGCTAGTATAATTAGCCATTGCTAGCCACTTTAGAGAAGTTTTAGTGGCTGTTAAATAGTGTTTATTGTCCAATTATGTTCAATTGAATGGTGAATAAGCTTACCAAGGAAGTGAATTATTTAAGTATCTTGCCCTAAAGAAAAGGAAATTTGTTAGTCCTTGACCATATTTGGAGGCTTTTAAGGTTAGTCTTGAATGTTTGTGGACTCATTAAGGAGCTCAAAGTTGAAATAGAGTAGTAGATAGAACCCAGTCCCAAGAACATAGGTAGGTGAAAGTATCAGCATTACAAAATAGAACATTTCTCTTAGACTAAGTCTGTTAAGTAGAACTAGTGACTTCCTTGTGTTGAAATAAACAAAAATTTCTGCCCAACAGCAAGCCTTGGAAGATCAGGGAATCAAAGTATAAACGGTGGAGGCATGAGATGAATGGGAGAGGGAGCTAAGTAGAAGAGAGACAGGAATTACTGGTGAGTGTTCAAGGTTCGGTTGAGCTGAGAGGATAGTGTGGCACTGCATGATTATGTGACATCCAGTTGTGTTCCTGGGCCTGAATGGAGGAGGAAGAGGTTGCATAGTACTAGTGTGGGTGCTGGGTCAGTGAATTGAGCCTGGTTAGGGTTAGGAAACAAAGCCAACAAGAAAAGGGAGTGGCCAAAGGACTGGAGGTCTTAGTGTCAAAGGGAGGGTATAATGGGACTAAGGCCAAGAAGTAGACATGAAAGGCTAAAGCATCAAAATTTAAGATTTTAGGAGTAATACAGCTTGTAGTGTCTGGAAATAGCCTTAGAAGTAGATTGCTGAATTAAAATCTAAATGAAGGTGGTTGGAGTTGAGACAGTGAAAGAACTTTTGTCTTAATTTATTGGACTGTACACAGAAGATGGGTTCAATAGAAACTGGGTTAAGAAGACCGTGTGAGAGTGCCTCCAGGCTGTGTGGCACATGGAAAGAATTTGGGAAAGCTTCAGAGTATCTGCTTGGCCCAGCAGTTTGGGGAGATACAAGTTCAGATTAAGTTGCAGAATATAAATTTGTGAAGCAGTAACAGGAACCCTTTTTAAGGAGCATAATGAGCAGGGTTGGAAGGTTTCCACAGATTAAGTTGGGAAGAGATTAGAACAGAGTAATTATAGGTAGTAGAAAGTCATACTTTATGGCCAAGAGGAAAGATAAGCTTTGAATACTTCAAGGCCAAAGCTACAGTCTAACAGGAATCTGCTGTATCTAACTTTCCCTGCCCTAAATCTCACGTATCAAATATGCAAATGATTGTAACATTTAATACTGGTTGGCTGCTACTATGATAGGCACTGCTAAGAACTACATGTTTCCATATATTCTTAAACCAACTCTAACACTTAGGTATTCTTACACTTGTAAAATGAGGAAAGGTGGTGACAGCTGAGAGTTGGAACCAGGTAAACTAGATCAGTGCTTATGCACACTTTGATTTGGGGAGCATCAACAGCCAAATGAGGTAGTGGATGGTTCTGTGTCTTTAGCTGGAATGATGCTGTAAAGTGTCTGGTTACTGAAGCAGATCCCCAGGTAATTAGAAAACAGTATTAGGAGATAATTTGTAGATGACTTTTAAGACCCACATTTATGTTTTGTTAACAGTTTAATATCGATTTTACAATTTGAACTTCTGGAACCATGAAAGAGGTGACTGTTGATGAAGGTAGGGAGCACAGATGCACAAAGGGTTCACTACTGCAGACATTCACTGCGGTTGTGTACTCTTAAACCAAAGAAGCTAAGGGCAAAATAACTGAAAAGCAATTGTGGAGAGATTAAATGGGTTCTGACCATCTCCACGCTTTAGTCAGTTGTGTATTGGGAGCACTATAATTGAAACATTTTTGCTGCCATCTTAGCTACCAGGTGCTTGTGTTCCCCCTAAACAGCTGTGGGCGCGGCAAAAGAATGTTTGTAGGAAGCTGCACTTACACAGGCTTTAGTGCTACCACACCTGGATCCCTTAAATACTCCTATCCCCCAGGTAAGTTGGAGGAAGAATGGGCATCTGTGATAACAATAGCCCTCATATGCCAAGTCCTCGTATAGCAGTGAGACGTCAAGTCATTGGGCTTTTGAGGATACGGGTTTAAGCTATTCAGGAGCATATCACACCAGGAAATTCTTCATTGGAAACAGGTACCTATGAGTTGTCTTAAGGTGAATGCCCCTCACCCTTTGCCAAGCTGAAGTAGCCCCTTTTGTATGGATACTTTGAAGTGTTAACACCTAGACACTAAGTATGGAAAAGTGGGTGGAATATTCCCGGAATCAATCAACCTATTATTTCCAGTACACTTGCGAATGATAACAATCCAAATGTTCAAACAACTAAGTCATTTTACTAGTACTTGTTTGCAACTTCTAACCCTAAGAAAACCTACTTAACTAGATAAACTCATCATATTATTTGAAAATTTTAAAACCAATCTTGATGTATTTACTCAGTCCACTTATGGCTACTTAAAACTGGAGCACTACAAAGTATTCACTCAAGTATACATGCCCTCCAAGAAAGTGTTACAAACCCATGATGGCAGTGGGGGGTTGCAACTTAAAATGTAATTCTCAACCCATGCACCATGAGAATAGGGAAATTAGGAGCCCTGTTTTACAGATAATTACTGATGTGAGGAAACTTGGTTGGCATCTACAATACAGGACTCCTGGTTCAGAAGGCTTCCCTTGCTGCCTGGCTGGTTGAAGGTATTGCCATTTCAAAGCAGGATTAGGGTGGGGGTGTCAGGGTTATATGAGGAAGTTACAAACATGAGAAGCAGTGTGATATACTTATTTCAGTAACTAAGGTGAGATTGTAAGTTCTGTCACATTTCATGCCACAATTGATGTCTATAAAAAATTTTTAGAATGTAGTTATCAGTGTAAAATGAGAAAGTGAAGCAAGCTTATTCCAATAAAATCTTGATCCCACACCAACCCCTGGCTGAAGTAGATGAGCCAGAAGTATGAAAGACAACCAACAGCTGCTTTGCCAAAGTGAAATATCCAGAACTTTCTGCTTGGTAATGGTGTGGACCTTTCCAGCAAAATCATGGTTGTGTGTAATCCCTGACATTTTCACTGTGTATTTCCTGCTCTCGCTTACTCACACTACAATGACAGAAAATCTGAATTCTCTATTTTAAAACCATAGGCTGGAATGCTTGGCTATGTGGGAGAAGGAGGAGTTTCCTCGTTTCCATCTCTCTGACTAAGCTATAACGTTGTAGGCAGCTTTTATCAGAAGTACAACGTTGAAGAGCCGACATGACCCAGCAGAGCCTTCAGACTTTGGAGCTCACTGGAGCAGTTGCTGCAAAGGGCTGAGCTCCAAGATCCTGGAAGGGAGGCTTGGGAAGCCCAAGGCTGAATTCTGGTTTTCTCCAGTGAGGACTATATAGTATTTTATACTTATGTGTCACACACTGCTTTGAGCACCTTACATGTCAGCTCATTCAATCACAATCGTGGAAGTAGCTGGCACTGGAGTTTATTGTCACAGAGCTTTTATGTGTAGACCTAGCTCATCCAAGAAATCCATGTGTTCTTGGGCTAACAATCCCTAGAATACTGCTTGAAGGAGAACAGTCACAATACTGTGTGTGTGTGTATACCTTCAGCAGAGTAAGCAGACATTGTTCTAGATTCATAATCTTGCCAGAGTGGAAAGAAGGATAATGTCACCATTTGGACTTAGTAAAAAGTCTGTGTTTCAATCTGGTCATTATGTTGCTTTCCCATCTTAATAAGAGGCTATGTTTACATTGGCTTCGCAAAAAAAAGTACACTCCTTTTCAGGAAACATGTGAATGTTTTATTCAATAAATACTCAGATACTTTTTTGTCTCACAGAGCTTGTTTTTAAAATTAAGTCATTCACTTGTAGCTAGCCAGCATCTGTCTTTCTGAATTAAGGTTTGTTAGCCTTTTCTGGAAGGAAGTTGGTCTGGGAGTGAAATTGGAGATGTACAATTAATTCACATGCTGCATGTAAAATAAGTTTAAAAGTGGGTATGTGAGTGTGTATAAAGCTCATCAGTTTCTTAGGCCTTCATGTAGGTGGTGCTTGGACACTGAGCTGTGCAGGAGCAAGGCCACAAGGTGGCAAGCTGACACTAGAAATGTGTGCATAGCGCAGGTCTGGGAATTGAATGAGAGATTGCCTTTACGTTTTTTATTTATAGTGGGTGGGGGCTAATGTGGTGGTCACTTACATTTTTGAGTACTTGTAATCTACCTGAATAGTTATTGAAGTACAGTTTTAAAAATTGGGAGAGGACTGTGATACATAGTTAGGATGATGGAATAATTGTTTATAATGGAAGCAGGCTAAAACACTTTGTATGAATTACACATAGTTTTAACTTTTTCCAAAGCACCAGTCAAAAATCTTGTTTTGACAATAAGGTAGTCACACTGCTACCTCTACATACAAAAGACACTTGGTTATTTTTAGCTGGGCACATCGCCATCCCTAACAAAATCAGTTAATACCTAGTTGTCTAATAAGATTTTTTTTTTTTAATGGATGTAACACAGTTGTTACATGACACCAGTATTCCAAACATCTTTGAAACAATATTGTACAGGAAATCTTTGGAAGGTTAGATTTGGTATTTTTAAAAAACTGACAAGTCAGTTTATCATCCTGAGTTGTAGTCTTCTGATTTGTAAGTATGTTAAAGATTTCTTCCAATTTCAGAATGACTTTTTAGTTAGTACAACATAGTTTTGCTGTAAGACTGAATACGTTGTAACTGAGCAGCTGTTGTGGGCTGAGCCCTGAGGGTATGATGAAGGATGTGGCTCTTCCCTGCATTCAAGATGCTCATAATTTAGAGGGGGATACAAATGTGTAAGCAAACAATATAGGGATAAGTGATATAATGAAGCCTATTGTGAATTACAATATCTGACATTTTTAAACTACCCTGTGATGGGCACATCTCGTTTTCTTTTCTAATTCTTACTGATTTTAGAGAGGGGGGAGAGAGAAACATTGATTTGTTGTTTCACTTATTTGTGTATTCATTGGTTAATTATTGTATGTGCCTTGACTGGAGATGGAACCTGCAACCTGGATGTATCAGAATGACCAGCTGAGCTCTAACCAATCCAGCCAGGGCAATAGCTAACATTTTTAGATACACTTTATATGCCAGTGCTTTGCATGGATCATGTCATTTAATCTCTAACAAATTTATAGGGCAGGTATTTATGCCTATTTTACATCAAAAGTTTGCTCTCTAGTAGAAATATTAGGTCCAAGCCTTGAAATGAAATTAGAATTTCTCAAGGTGTAGAAAAGGAGAATGAAATCATATAAAATAACCACCTTATGTGTTACTATAATGTCATGATTTTAAAGAAGGTAAATCCTACTGTAACCAGTTCTGTGGAACTGCCTAAATTGATCATTTTAATGAAGTATTTTATTATTGTACATGAAATTTATTTTTGTAAAAGTGGTTCTCTGTTAATCAGAGATCTTTCTGTGGTGTCAGTTTTATATAGTGATATAGTCAATACAAAGTCTCATTTTGCTGTTACCCAATATGTGTTCTAGGTGTGCAAGCCATATGGTCTTGAGTTAAAAGGAGATTTGGAGGTCTTCTAGCTATACCTCTCATATAATCCAGGAGTACTCATTTTTTTCTTTATTTTTATTGTTTACACTGTTACAGATGTCTCCATTCTGTCCCACCCCCCCCACCCCCCTCTGGCCATCACCACACTAGTCTGTGTCTGAGTTACGCATATATGCATCTTCTAAGAAAAAAACAAGAGCTATTTTTGTTTCTTCAGTTCATTTTCAGTGCTTCTTTCCTGGAA
>VMDR010032495.1:0-11666 GCA_007922815.1 Macrotus californicus
TAGGAGTTCTATTATTTCCTTCCCTCACCCCAGGGACTATCTGATGCACCACCTGCTTGCATACCTAATACAAGTTATCAGATTAGCCAGAGGAGATCATGCTCTAAAGAAATGGGCCATAGAAAAGGTAAGCGTTGGCCAGTGGGAGAGAAGCTCACCCTAGTAGAAGCCCACCTCCCCTGAGGTCATTCCTGCTGAGCACCCAGGTGGGTCTGGCTATTACCTGAGGTGGGTCTCTGAGGTTCTGGAGCCTCAGAAGGCTGGGCATGGGGATCAGAGAATCAAAAACTTTGGGGAAATGCCAGTGCCTTCAGGACCACCTCAGGTCCATCTCTCACTTTACTGATGAAAATAATTTACACGTCAGAGCCTTGCCTCAGTCCAGGGGCAGGTCCACGTAACACATCTGCACTTTGTGGATGTCCAAATCCATGGATGAAAGTCAACCTAAAGACACCTCGTGCACATTGCTTGCCTGTTCTGTCTCCTGTGACCTATTCATGCAGCCAGCTCTCTTCTTTGCTGACGTCCAGGGCATGACGTGGCTCCAGACCAAGGCCTCTGCAGTTCTCACATGGGCTCAGAGCTAGAGCTAGGCCATTTCTTCAGAAAACATTCCCTGAAATATTTTTGAAGAGCTTCACAGGGTTCTTGTTATCTAATAGATAGGCCAAAACTCTGATTTCAAGCATGTTTTCCTTTTCTGTTTTATCCAAGAAAAATAAAGATGAAAAGTCTTTTTGTGAGTACTTATGTCTTTTCAGGACATTTTTACAGTAAATAGCTTTAGGCATAAATGTTAGAGTGAGTCTGCCTAAAACAGAAATGTATTTAAGTGGCAAGATTAAATAAATTCCAGCTTACAAATTGAGCTCATTGACCTTACTTGCTTGCAACAGGAGGCACCAAACACGGAAATGAGCATAATTGTGATTGTAACTCCTATCAGCATTTATAATGAGAGCCACATATTGGGCTATGTTGAAGATGCCATTGAAATTTTCTCTTGTGAAGACATGAAAAGCACTTGCCCCTCCACCAGGAGGCAGCACCGTGATTAGGGGGTGGACTGGCTCTGCAGCATGGAATCTCTCAGTGCCTCCCCCACCCCCTGACCAGGGCGATTATCCCACATGCACGGTAAAGGCTCACTGGCTGAGGAATGGCGCCTCTGCGCGAGATGAAAATAACAAGGGAGATTTCTGCCTGCTTCCTGAGCAAACATACACACACACAATAGCAGCAAAATGTGTGAAACAATGGTTTTGATGATACTGGCTCTCAGGCAAGAAAGGATACTGATCTCTGAAGGACAGGAAACAAATTGGAGGAGCCCTGCGAGAAAGAGGAAATGGGAATATTCTGCTCCAAGGTTCTTACACTGTGTGCGAGGTGATTGGTTATCACTGACAAAAAGATGGCGGTAAATGAGAGCTGCATATGACACACTACACACTATACATGCTAGACATTATATTTCAGAAACCACTAAAATAACAAAACAAAGATGTGTGGCTAAAAAGCCAGCAAAGGAGAATAAATGGAATCATAAAAAAATCAGTAACTCCAAAAGATGGCAAAAAAAAAAAAATAGGGGAAAGTCAATAAAGAACAGATGGAACAGACAGAACACAACCAGCAATATAGTAAGCTTAAGCTTAGCCGTATCAATAATCACATTACATGTAAATTCTCTAACCACCTCTGATTAAAAGGTAGAGGTTGTCAGGTTGGATAAAAAAATGAGGAGACAAAGAATGATGTCTATAAGAAATGTGCTTTAAATATAAAAACACAGACAGGTCAAGAGAAAAAGGGAAGAAAATGACACACTATGCTAGCACTAATCAGAAGAAAACTGGAGCGGCAGCATTAATAACAGGGGCCCATAATCACAGGGCTGTGAACTACACGAAGCACAAAGTGACACAATTACAAAGAGAAATAAACAAATCCAAAATTACAGTCAGTGATTTCAATAATTCTCTCTCAATCATTAATGGCACAAGTAGAAAGAAAATCAGCGAGCATGCAGAAAATCAACTTGACATCACTGGCGTTGTAGTCTTTTCAGGTTTTATAGTTGACTTCAGTGAGGAATAAAAAGAGATGTGAATTTATTATACTTCACACAGCAGAATTCTAAGACAGGCTCCAAGATCCTTGCCCCCAGGTGTCGACAGGCCTTTACAGTCACCTCCCCCTGCGTGGGAGCAGGATTTGTGACTGTGATCGAGTGTCCCTGCCATGATTACTTTATGTGGCAGAAGGGATCGTGCAGCTGTAATGAAGTTCGCTAATTAACTTTGAATTAATCAAAAGAAAGATAATCCTAGATACACTTGATCTAATCAGATGATCCTTTGAAAGAAGTCAGAGAGATTCAAAGCCACATAGGCTCTCAGCTGGCCCTGAAGGTACAGCCTCCACGAATTCTACAACGACAGCAAGTGAATCCTTCCCACAACCACATGAACTTGAAGGAGACCCCAAGCCTTACATGAGTCCCAGTCCCAGCTGACACTTGACTGCAGTCTTGGGAGACCCTCAGCAGAAGATTCATCTGAGCCCTGCCTGCAGTTCTGACTTACTAGAACTATGACACAAGCGTGTTGCTTTAGGCGTCTATGTTTGTGATAATTTGTTACACTGCAGAAACCTGATGTACCCTATCCTACCTGGAACAGTGGTTAAAACAAAGAAAGTCTAGGTACTCTATATCTGAATAAGTGCTATTCTGGGAGTGTTGATTATTTCTCAAAATGTTTTCTAACAAATCTCTTTGTTGGTTTTCCTTCCTCTGGATTCCCAATATAGTATTAGAGAAATATCTCAAAATTTCAGATCTGTTCAACATCAACTTCCCAACAGTGTTGAACTAGCAACCCATCTCTGTGCAGTTATATATAAGCTGCTTCTTTACTTCCATTTCCTTGCCCTTCTTGGTTTACCATGCTGAGTTTTAGGGAAGAAAAGTTCATTTTATTATATCATTGCATTAATTATTGCTACATGAGTCACTCAACTGGGACAAATAGCAAGTCTGGTATAATTGGTCAACTAGAAGAAGTGACCATTTATAGCCACCATCAGATAAGCCAAATTAAAGTCACCATCAACAGACAGGTTGCTCCGCAACCCCCACAACATGGAGTTGTCAAAAGAAAGTGTGGTTTCCCGGTGAGATAGGAGAGGTGTCTACCCATCTAATCCACATGTGAGGGCACAGGACACATGGAAACAAGGCAGCATATCTCTTAGGATGTTCTGTGAGAAAAAAACCTAATTAAATTGTTTGGGGAACACTAAATACAAAGGGGTCCCTCTTGGAAAGGCACACCACTTAATAAATACAATTCATGTGTCTGCAGTAAAGAAACCTATTTAACTTGGCTTATGCCAGAACTTCCCCAAATTATTAGCTATTCTCTCCAGGTTTTGTAGCTGATTTCAGTGGGAGGAAAACGGAGATATGTGTTTACTTCATGTGGTAGGCAGGGTCATTCCTTTGGCACACCTATGTCCCCCTGGAAACTCAAATGTTTTTGCATGGAAAATATTTCATGGAATGTGGACCTAGAGATTCAAATTCATTGTGTGTTTATTTATCCTGTCCCCTCTTTCCGGTGATATTCCACTCCAGGTCAAGGGTTGATCACATGTGAACTGATCAGACAATTCCTAGCATAATTGCTTTCAAATGGAAATGGCCATCCAACCTCACCTCAAGCTGATGTAAATGAAGCACTAATGCAGTCCAATCTCCTGAGATAGAATGCATCCCCTCTAACTCAAGAATTTCAGGCATCACTGAGCAGCCATGGCTTATCATCCCAAAGTGTTCAACCAACATCTTTGAAGCACCTACCTTGCGCTGGGCTCAGTTCATTCCCAGCATGCCCGAGCATGCTGGTTTTCCAGCTCACAGAATGTGTGGCCCCTGAGGAGATCTCCTATCTAGGAGGGATGGTAGCTTATAGAACTCCCAGAGGCTTCTGGGGAAGAGAACAAGTGGCCAGGCTGGTGATGACCATCAGCCCCAGTACAGAGAACCTCAAACAAGGTCTTGGGGTGAGAGCGGCCTTGATCGCTCAAGCAGGGCCTTGGATGGCCCTGGTCAGGGTAGAGAACTCATTCGCAAAAGGAAAAGTTGATTTACAGCAGATGTTAGGTCAAACCAACCCCTGATAGAAATGTCTTCAAGAACTAAAGAAGGAAGAGGAAAGAGGGAAGCATAAGAAACAGAAAGAATAATTTACTTTCTATTTTGCATTGATTCAAAGATGCACATTTTTGTTTTCATATTTTAACATCTCCAAACTCTCTGCAATTGAATCCAAAGTGCCTTACAATCGCTGTCCTCTGGCATCAACGTGACCTGGTTGTCACTGCGTGCATGTGCAAACTCGTTCACAGCTGCTGCTCTCGTCATCACTTCCACAGGATACGTGCTGTGTTGGTTCTGCACGTGCTGGGTTTAATTGCTGCATAACATGCCTTCAGGAAGATTATGCCGCGATTCAGTACCGAAAGGAAAACTCACAATATATTCAGAAAGGCTAGGACACAGAGCAGGGGGCATATATTGGTTACTGGTGAAGTGCCTGTTCACTAGAGGAGGGATGATGGCAATTCCATGATTGCTTGCAAAACACACCATGTGTTTTCCACGTGCTACTCAAAGTGTGGTCCATGGACCAGCAAGCATCACCTGGGAGACTGGTCGAAGTGTAGAATCCCAGACTCTACCTTAAACCTACTGAGTCAGGATCTGTATTCTAGTAAAACTCCCAGGTCTCTGTACAGACATTAACGTCTGAGGGCCCCGTTTTAGGGCACACACAGTGGAGCTCAGTTACACTGACTTATTGAGACACTTGCAAGGGATGCCCGTCTAAATTACTCAGACTCCGACTGAGCAGACACCTTCACAAGAACTCCCTGACCTCGGTCGAGATGCAAACTGGAAGGAGTAAATCTCTACTCAGTTCTCCTGCTTCCATCACCTAGGACAAGAGATGGCTGAGGGACAAGCTGCATCTCATGTAACTGTGACAAAGTGAATGTCCCAAGGTACTGCAGAAGACCCTGCTCCAGGAACCTGCTTGCACACCAAAACGTTGTCTCCTGACGCACCTTCTCTTAACCCCAAATTATTAATTCCATCTGTGCAGAGGCTATAAATCAAGTGTTTAGTGCAAACTGGGCTGGCATCAGTTGAAGAAGAAGCAGTGAGTCAGGGCAGCTTTCGCCCATGACCTTGTTGGAGGTTCTCCGGACTGTGGCTGTCAATCACCTCTCTCACCCAAAAAGTGTTTTCTCACACAGTCGCCCTCCCTTATCCGCAGGGCAGGGATGTGTCCCAAGACACCCAGTGGATTCCCGGAACTGCAGCTAGAACCAAACCCTATGTATACTTTTCTTTTCTGTACATACACACCTATGATAAAGTTTAATTTATGGATTAGGCACAGTCAGAGGTTAACAACAACTAATAATAAAATAGAACAATTATTACAATATACTGTAATGAAAGTTATATGAATGTGGTCTCTCAAAATAGCTTACTGTACTGTAGTCACCTTTTCATTTAACAGAGGCACTTGACAACTTCTCGTCAGCATACCTGAATTGCCAGCATCACTACTGTGCTTTGGGGCCACCATGAACTAAAGTATGGGTGACTTGAACACAAGCACTGTGATACCAGGGCAGTGGAGCTGATCACCCCGGCAGCTACTCAGTGACTCCCATGCAAGGAGCATCCGCAGTGAGAAGATGCTGGACAAAGGGATGAGACACATTCAGGGAGGGACAGGACCTCACGAGATTTCATCACACTACTCCAACGGCGGCGTGCAATTTAGAACGTGTGAATTGTTTATTTCTGGAATTTTCCACTAAGTATTTTCAAACCGCGGTTGGCCACGGGTACCTGTAACCGCGGATGAGGGGAGACTGTTGCACTCTGCTTCTGGGGTGCACTACATCTAGAGGTGAAAGGAAGCTGCTAACGCTGTGTTGCTCTGCATCCTGAGAGGAAGGCAGGGTTTTGTGCTCCTTCTTTGACAGATCAGAAAGCAGTGGCTCGGAGAGCTTAAGTCGCTTCTCTACCAAAAGTAACAGAGGCCCTGAAAGACGTATCCTGATATTCATTCAGACCCCAGTTCCTCGAGGACTGCGCTCCGCCTCTTTTAAGGAAGCCCCAGCAAAGTGCGATGTAGGCACTGTGTGTAAGTCACTGTTCGTTTACTTTGTCCCTCTCCCTCGCCCCAATTTTGTGACAAAGGACCCCATCTTGGTGCAGCGTATTTTACTTCCTGAGATTTGCTGACACCTGCTGACAAATGGAGGGATAGCACTGAGTCAAGAAGTTTTGCTCCAAGGCCATCTTGCTGGCCCGCAAAGCCTCAAGCCAGAGGGGCCCAACGGGAACTTCTCCGTAGGAGACGGTGCGGTCAGAGCCCAGCACTAGAAAAAACGCCAGGACTGAATTCACCCAGGCCTCGGGCTGGGCAGCTGGAGCCCCAGGACTCCCAACCCTGCCACGTAAACACTCTATTGCGCCCCGCCGGGGTGGTCTGACGCCAGGCCTCACGTGGTCTGTGCTCAGAGGAGTTTGTAACAGGTGATTTATCTCTAACAATGCAATCAACCTTACTTGCTAACTGAGCAAATGGCTGCAACTCCTTGCCTCCGTCTTCCTGGAGCACTGCTACGCAACAGACTCTAGAGTCATCCTAACTAAATTTCCATTGATATTAGGTTGATATTTAGGTTAATAGTGAACATAAATACACACACGCGCGCACGCGCAAGGATGACCACGAGGTCTGTCTGGGCTGTTAAGCGCACGTAGTACCACTGCATCCCAATAGGAGAAGACAAGTAACCCGCGGGAGCGGTACACTGGATGGTGAGAGCCCAGATCAGGGTGGACAAGGAGGAAAATGCCAAAGATGCAGGTGGAGAACAGTCGTCGGGTGTTAGGGCCTGCAGGACCTGTGGGCCAGGCCAAGGCTTGTGTGCTCTGCTCTGATGGCAATTAGAGCTATTGGGAGGCTTCAAGAGGGAGAATTGTAGGGCCTAACTTGTGCACTCAGAGGACTACTCCAGCTTCTCTATGGATAACGGGCCAAGACGCCACACAGAAATCCAGGTGAGTGGTGGTGTTGGTTTGCATCACAGTGTTAGCCTTGGAGCCTGAGGGTAATGGTCAGATTCAAGATATCCATAGACAGGGTCCAGCAGAAGTAGCACCTGCATGAGTGTGGTTGGCAGGGTAATAATATGGGTGTAATAATGTATAGTTTTAATTTGAACATTTCACCTAACATGTCATATGGTGTGCTTGAATTGTTATGTTACAGAATGATATGCTGATGATTTTGTAATAAAAAGGGGTGTTATTTGTGCCAGACCCTGTATTTCAGAAGCAACCCTGATAGGACCTGTTGATGGAGTGGATGGGGAAAGAAAAAGAATGGAGTTGAGAGTGAGTTTAGTTTTTTGCCTGAGTGACTCAATGGAAAGAAGACCCATAGGAAAAAGAGGGTTAGTCAAGAGGTAGAGTGGGGTGAAGACTGGGGGAGGTTCAGTGGGATAAAGCACCTGCTTTTGGTAAGTTTGAGGTACCGATGAGAGTTGCAAGTAGACTGGTCTGTATGTAACTCCCGGAGCTAAGATGCAAGGAGAGAGAGACAGGAAGAGGCTGAGAGTCACTGGCCTATGCATGAGGTGACCTGGCCTAGGCAGGGAGGGGAGACAGAGGAGTTCATCTCAGAACAGGGCCCTAGAGCCTTCCCACACTTACAAGAGAGAAGTGAGCTGAAGAGTGGAGGGAAGAAAATTGTGCAGTTGGAGGCATTCCAGAAAACGTGAAGTCCTAGAAGCCTGGATAAAAATGTGTTTCCAGAAAGACAGTGTGTTCTGCTGTGAAAATGTCACCCTGAGGACAGAAAATTGATCATGCGAGAACAGATGGAAGTCATTGGTGAGCTTGATAGGAGCCATTTCTGTGGAATGCTAGGGACAGGGAACTGATTGGACTGGGTGAAGAGAAAAGAGTGGATTCAGCCCTGGCTCTCAGCTCAGTTGCTTAGAGTGTCATCTTGATAGGACAAGGTCGCTGGTTCAATCCCCCATCAGGGCACATACAAGAATCAACCAATGAATGCATAAATAAATGGAATAGCACATCAGTGGTTCTCTCTGTCTCCCTTCCTCTCTCTCTAAAATCAATCAATCAATAAAACATTTTTTTTAAAAGTGGGTGAGAACATGGTGGGTGAGGTCAACTCTTTTGATTTACCTTGGTAGGAAGCCAAGTCCTGAGGCAGTATCTGAAAGAGGCTGTGACACCAAAGGACACATTTTTAAAGATGGCATTTTGCATTGTACTATCTCAATTCTTATCATATCACTATGGTGCAGATATTGTCCTCAGTTCATACATGAGAAAACTGAAAAGTTAATTTGCCGCATATCAAAATTTTTAAAAATTAACAACAAAAATGCTAATATTACATGAGACCCAAATTATTTCCTCTAGACTCTGGCACCCCCTATCAAATTATAAAAATCACAGGTTAAGTACTTGAGTTTTCCTGTTCAACACAATGACCGAGTTGAGCGTCAAGGAATATAAATAGCCTTATTTTTGATCACGTTACTTGTTGACTTAAATTCTTTCATTAAATACAGAAATGTTTTTGTCACATTTTCATCATTATTCAGTGTTTGCTTTAATCAAGGCTGAATTTGATCCAAATTCAGCCCTTTTTCTAGCTATACCTCTCCAATACTTAGAGGAAATAACAAAATTTTAACTCATCAAAAAGTTCCTTGTTGTATTGCTGTTTTAACTCTTAGTCATACTCAAGACTTCATAGTTTATCAAGGCTTGTAAAGTCAAATTTTGCCTCTCACTGTGACAGATTTCCCTAAAAAAGCATAAATTCAATCATTTATTCTGCTGAGATAAATGTGTGTGTGTGTGTGTGTGTGTGTGTGTGTGCATATGCACAAATACATATAAAGCATCAGCTCTATACCAGGTATTGGATGCGGCTAGAGGAAGACAGAGAAGCCTGCATTCACGGTGCACTAGCAGTGGTGTGAAGGGGCTGCTAGGGGGACCCCTGTGACGATGAGGCCAGAAACACTCTGCCAAGGCTGCAATGGCATAAATAGTGACCTATTTGATATGAACTGAGGCCTTGTTCTTGAATTTCTATGCAAAACTACAGATTTAAATAAAAATTTTTTAGAGAGAGAAAGAAGAAGGGGAGGAGAGAGAGACATTGCTTTGTTGTTCCACTTATTGATGCATTCATTGGTTGCTTCTTGTATGTGCCCTGACCAGAGATGGAACCTGAACCCTTGGGATGACATTCTTACCAACTCAGCTACCTGACCAGGGCAAAACTCCTGATTTATTACACACATTTTCATTTGTTTGGAATTGTCCTAGAATTACTGTTTTTGGAATGTAATTAGTTTTTATATTTATAACTATTTTATATTAAATATTACACAAATACAACTATACAGAACATATTCTATATCATTATACTCTGTATTACTGTATTTATATGAAATAATTTTCATTTCAGACAATGAAGTTCACCAGTCATTCTTGAGAAAATGCCCAATGCTACAAGCTGTCAGTGCTGGAATTCCAACTGATTCTGACCACCAAACTCGGGCTCCTCTCAGCTGCTGCCCTCAGGGTCTGGGCAGCTTGCTGGCATGCATTTCAACAGTGTGACCTTCAGGAGGGGCTTTACGCAATTGGCGCCTGAAGCATGGTTGTGACTAACATCCATTTCGCCGGCTCTGCACTATCCAGTGTATGGAGAGTCGGCGTGGTTGGTACCATGTATCCGATGTACCTGGTGCCATTGGAGCATCCTAAGCAACTTTGTCCTGTCCCTGCTCCTGTCTTTGTCTCTTCTCTATTCTGCAATTGTTTTCTTATGGCTCAAGTTGTCAACATTTAAAAAGTAAAGATTCAAAGACTAATAACTAAGATATTCCATTGACCAGAAAGTCCATACTGTTTTTTCCATAAAATAAAAGACACACTTTTTATTTTCACCAATAACTTTCTTGATTTGGATATTTTGAGTACTTCATCTACCTCTTGCATGGTATGATATTGGTTGTTCTCAATTAGTGTCTCAATTTGATTACCCTCAACTTCTACCATGAAGCAACATCAAGCGAGAAATCTCCAGCGCAACACTTGGCAAACCACTTTTAACATGTTCGATCAGTCACAGCAGCTTCTCAACACACTGCACAAATCTTCTTTGGCATTTCACTTGTGTTTTTACCTTTCTTGAAATAATAAAGCATAAATGACTTCCGGCCAAGATGGAGGCATAGGTAGACACACTGTGCCTCCTCGCACAACCAAAAGAAGGACAACAACAAATTTAAAAGCAAAAAACAACAAGAACTGCCCGAAAATCAAACTGTATGGAAGTCTGACAACTAAGGAGTTAAAGAAGAAACACTCACCCAGAGCAGTAGGAAGGGCAGAGACAGGCAGCTGGGCAGAGAGGACTCTCAGCAAGGCGGCGGCTGGCAGACCAGGTGAGGTGGCAGACTGTGGACTGGGTGGTCCCACATTTGTGTGTGAATAAAACAGGAGGAACAACTAGGGAGCCAGATAGACCTCGAAACCCAGGGTCCCAGCACAGGGAAATAAAGCCTCAAACCTCTGATTGAAAACATCTGTGGAGGTTGCGGTGGCAGCAGGAGACACTCCCAGCCTCACAGGTGCATTCATTGGAGAGATCCACAGGGTCCTAGAACATACACAAGCCCACCCACCTGGGAATCAGCACTGGAAGGGCCCAATTTGATTGTGGGCAGCAGGGGAAGTGACTAAAAACCAGCAGAGAGCAGAGAAAGTAGCACTGTTCCCTCTCGGACCCCTCTCCCACAAACAGCATCACAACACAGCAATGGGGGTTGCTCTCTGGTGAACACCTAAGGCTCCACCTCTTACTACAGAACAGGTGCGCTGAGACCAAAAAAAAAAAAAAAAAAAAAAAAAAAAAAAAAAAAAAAAAAAAAAAAAAAATGGCCCAAATGAAAGAACAGATCAAAGCTCCAGAAAAAAATACAATTAAGTGACAAAGAGATAGCCAACCTATCAGATGCACAGTTCAAAACACTGGTAATCAGAATGCTCACAGAATTGGTAGACTATGATTGCAAATTAGATGAGCAAAGGAAGGCTATGCTAAGTGAAATAAAGGAAAATGTACAGGGGACCAACAGTGACGGGAAGGAAACTGGGACTCAAATCAACGGTGTGGACCAGAAGGAAGAAAGAAACATTCAACCAGAACACAATGAAGAAACAAGAATTCAAAAAATGGGGAGAGGCTTAGGAACTTCCAGGATTTCTTGAAATGTTACAACATCTGAATCATAGGAGTGCCAGAAGGAGAAGAGGAAGAGAAAGAAATTGAAAACTTATTTGAACAAATAATGAAGGAGAACTTCCCCAATCTGGTAAAGGAAATAGACTTCCAGGGAGTCTAGGAAGCTCAGAGAGTCCCAAAGAAGTTAGACCCAAGGAGGAACACACCAAGGCACATCATAATTACATTACCCAAGATTAAAAATAAGGAGAGAATCTTAAAAGCAGC
>VMDR010032496.1:0-11689 GCA_007922815.1 Macrotus californicus
AAATACATGAAGCCAGAGCTGACAGAATTGAAGGGAGAAACACAGGTGTACAATAATAATCGGAGACTTTAATACCCACTATCATCAATAATGGAAAAAGCAACCAGAAAAATAACAAGTAAGGAAACAGAGAACTTAACACAATAAACCAACTAGATCTAACAGAACACTCTGCCTAACAACAACATCACACATATTCTTCTTTAGTGATGGAATATTTTCCAGAATACAACATATGTAAGGCCACAAACTAAATGTCAATAATTTTAAAAGATATATGCCATACAATGATGCTCTTCAACCACAACCAGGTGAAGTTAGCTGTTACCCCATGAAGAGACTTCATCTCAAAGGTTGGTACCTGAAGTCCTCTGGAGAATGACTTCAGGCCCCTGAGGGTAAGATTCATCACTATTTATCTCTGCGCCTCCTGCACTTAGCCCAGATCCTGGTACATGGGAGCCCTTCCTTCAGGGTTTGTTGAATTACTGAATAACAGGTGATTATGACAGAAGAAGCTAAGGAAAGTATGGGAATTTCAGAAGAATTGGAGACATGATGTTTGGAGTACACAGGATTGAAGGAAAACTCTAGAAAAGCTGTAGACACAGTCTGCTTCATGGCTGTGTGGCCTATGCCCATGCTTGGAAGGGCCCCAAACTTAATGCTTGGCTGTTGCTGTTTTGAAATTCTTTCATTTTGCACTGGATCTCACAAACTGTGTAGCCGATCCCGGGGACAGATGCTAGCAGTACATGGGAAATTAAACATTTAGAAAACGTTTGGAAAGATGAAGTTGTCCTTAATGCCTACATCTGGATGAAAGTGAGAAATGGGGCATTTGGAATCTTTTAATCACATGCTTCTACTTAAACAAATAAAACAGTATATGTAGTCCCTTCTCATCCTTGCTTTTGGATTAGGAAATAGACTGATAGCCGACCTGTGGTAGCAGTGAAAAACATCAGCGTAAGCAGCTCTCCACTGAGGGGGGAAACAAGAAGTTGAAAAAGAAAGCTCAACCAGTTGTTTGAAATGACAGATGTCAACTTAGGCTATAATTACAATAATTATGATGGCAGAAGTTGCAGTGTGTGCTGAGACAAATATTTTACTTGTGTAGAATTCAACACCAAGTTTATTTTTAAATAAGTGATTCTTACTTACCTTAGTACATAAATGAAAATGGTCATCAAGACTCTGAGATTTAGCAAGTGATAAAACGAGATTCATTTCTACATATGTGCCACTTTGCATGCATGCATACATATATTTATGCACATATATGTCTATGTAACATGTATTGACATGGAAGAGGGAGTGTCATGTGCCAAACACGGCGAGTTCTGACCATTCACTGACAAAGGAAACACCGATAAAGGACCAGAGTCACAGTGGGAAGATCAGAAGTTTGATTTGAGAAGCACATGAAAAGTTGAAACCGAAGTCCTTTTGAAATACCTAAAAGGAGCTGCAGTAAGTAATCTTAGGGATTCATGCGTTTGGAGATCAAAGGAAATCTCTGGTCTGGAGACGTGAAGTTGAAAGTCACCAGTGTATAACTGATGATTGAAATCTTGGCTGTGGGCTAAGCACAGAAAAATGGGAGAGAGAAGAAGCAGCTAGTGCCCAGTCCCTCAGAATGGATAGGCCTGCTTGTGTGACTGAGAAGGGGGCCACAGAGAAGGGAGGAAACCCCGCCCTGTGCTAAGAACAGACACCGAGGGAAGTGGTGGGATATTTTCCACGGTAAAGCATGTATTAGGCCACAAACTAAATGTCAGTAATTTAAGAATTACGGGGCCTCTTTACTGTTAAAAAGGAATTGCATATGGAGATAGAATTGAGAGAAGGTAGTGATGAAGGACTGTATTCACAATTGCAAGAGATCTCTCAGATGCTCAGCCTCTATGCTCTGCAGGTACTTGAGATGTGGGTTAAGTGGCTCATCTGCTCTCAATGTCATTGTGACTCAAATGGCCACTTCTGGTTGGAAATCTGTCTTCAGATACCTGACCATATAGGCGAGACCAGCTGTATTGTTACAGTAAAAATTAACGTATGGAATTGTAGTTCACAAGGGATATTCAAGTTTCAGGTGTTTATCAAATAGATTCAGGGCTTTCTGGAGGTGGGAGTCTGGAAAAAAATGAAGAAAAGAAATGCTTGTCTGATCTAGTTTAATGGGCAGGCAACAGATTCTTACTTTTCGTAGGAAAAAAAAGAATTGTTAAAAGAAAAGATTAAATATTGTACATGCTTACTCAAACTAGGCAAATTAGTCTTTGGAAATTCAGAATTCATGGATACATATTTTAAGAGCAACAGCTTTGCCACTTTTTACTATTGTCAAGTGAAGAAAATAGTCACATTAAGTGATGGTATTTCTGAGCACCAATTAATTTCTCCTAAAAGGTACTCTAAATATCCGAAACATATGACTGTCTTGGCATCCACCCTGGACTACGAAGGGAACAAGTACGGCACTTAGCAAAGCTAGAGCTGCAGGCAGGGAGGGGGAAAGACTAGCTCCCCCTGAATTCCATGGAAAGACCTCTGGACCAGGTGCAGGTAGAGGCCACAGAAGCAGGCTAGGAGGCTCAGTTCTGAGGCTCTGGGCTAGGGCGCTCCCCTTGGACAGAGGGCATCTCACAGATGATCTTAGCTCTGTATTAATCTGGGTTGAAGGTCAAGGAGATAAGTGGGAGGGCAATGGTGCCAGGACCTCTAGCACTCTTTTTTTTTAAATTATTTTATTGTTTCAGTACAGTTGTCTGCATTTACTTCCCACCACTCCCCCCAACCCCAGCCATCCCCACCTCTCTCTCCTGCTTCCAGCCCCACCTTGATTTTGTCCATGTGTCCTTTATAGTGGTTCCTGAAAACCCTTCCCCCCTTACTCCTCTATTATGCCCTCCCACCTCCCCTCTGGTTACTGTCAGATTGTTCTTCATTTCAATGTCTCTGGTTCTATTTTGCTTGTTTGTTTTGTTGATTAGGTTCCAGATAAAGGTGAGATCATATGGTATTTGTCCCTCACTGCCTGGCTTATTTGACTTAGCATAATGCTCTCTATTTCCATCCATGCTGTTGCAAAGGGTCGGATCTCCTTCCTTCTCCCTGCTGCGTAGAATTCCATTGTGTAAATGCACCACAGTGTTTTGATCCACTCATTGACTGATGGGCACTTAGGTTGCTTCCAGCACTTGGCCATTGTAAATTGTGCTGCTATGAACCTTGAGGTGCGTATGTTCTTTTGGATTGGTGTTTCAGGATTCTTAGGATATAATCTCAGCAGTGGAATTGCTGGGTCATAGGGCAGTTCCATTTTTAATTTTCTGAGGAAACTCCATACTGTTTTCTACAGTGGCTGCACCAGTCTGCACTCCCACCAACAGTGCACTAGGGTTCCCTTTTCTCCACAGCCTCTCCAACACTTGTCTGTTGATTTGTTTATGATGGCCATTCTGACCTGTATGAAGTGGTACCTCATTGTGGTTTTAATTTGCATCTCTCTGATGGCTAGCAGCACTCATTTTTTTAATGAATTTTATTTACTAAGAGGATAGGTATTACATCTCCATTTAACAAACAAAAGAACGCAGGCTCAGAGTGTGTGCGAGCTACCCCAGTTCCCACAGCTCACAACGTAGTGGGGCAGATGGGTGCTGGGGTCAGACCCCCTGTCGTTCACTATCATGCATGATCTTTTCTGCTTCGTCCAAGCTGCCTCTTGCCAGTTGGTCCCTCCCAGCTCACATATGTCTTTCTGATGACGCTTGAAGGTGTTTTTTAACCAGTGAACAACAAACACAGGTCACACGAGTGCAGCTGGAGCTGCATCATGGGGTAAGACCTCCCTGCCGTTCATTCTTCAGTTCCCCCAAGTGTGATCAGTGCATCCCAGCTGATGCCGTTTGCTATGCCTGCCTCCTGGCAACCGATGAATTAATCGACAGATACCTACCTTGGTTATGAAAGGGCACAAAGAGTTCAACAGGTTAAAACTTTATTATAGGAAAGCAGAGGGAGCAGAATTAAGAAATGCGGAAAAGCTACGGAAGGCAATAGTCACCATTAGTACGCGGCGGGGACCAGGACCTTGCTCTGTCGGGGCTGCAGCCTGTTCTTTCATTTCCTGAGTCCCACGAAAGCTCCTGCCTGCGCTCCGTCTGGTTCATGTCACGGGCTGGTGGGTGGCACAGGGAAGCCCAAATAGATCAAAGGTTAGAATTTGCCCCTACTGTCAAAAGATTGGTTTATTTTCTTCTAGTACCTTTTCTGTGTGTATGCATAAACATTTATGCAGAGTTGAAATTATACCATATACATAATTTTATATTCTGCTTGCTTTTCAGTCAACATTGTATTGTTACAGCATGCACAATTCTTTGGCAACACTTTGGAAAGCAAATGTAATTATTACTTTTTGAACTGGGAAACAAACACGTTCTCCTGTGGTAGACAGCTTGGGGGTATCCAAGGGTGTGGTCTCTGCTCACCGCGCCCAGGCCTGTCTCTTCCCCGCACACAAGGCTAAAGCACCTGCCAGGCTGTCTGCCAGGAGGGAAGGCCTCTGACCCTCTCTGGGGCTGTGCCTGCTCCCGGTGCAGTGGCAGCGAGCAGCAGAAACGGAGTGGGGGTATTTGCACATGGCTTCTCTGGATCCCTGGCCAGGCACATTTCTTCCTTGATAGTTTTTGTCTATAAAATACTACCTCGCACCCTGGCTGCCAGAGGTCAGTTCTGCTGCTTGGCTGCTTTATAATGACCATAATATTGTGCACTTGGCGATCTGGCTGTATCTGCCAGTTTTTTCTGTCCTTAGGCCTCTGGGCAGGAGGCTTGTGGGTTTGCGTGTGTGGTGGGGGTGGGGGCCTGTGAGTGATCCATTGGAGCACCATGTCCATATAGGCTGATGAAGCGAAGTTGAAGTGACAAGGTACTCTAGGTTGTGCCCACACTCTCTGGCCACCTGTCCTTGCTCTTGATTTCATGGCTTCAGGTTCTGAACTCTGTATCCAACTGGAGTGTTGCCTCTGGTATCCTTTGGCAGCTTTCCTTCCTCTTTTTACTTCTCGGTCTTTGGCTGGTTCAGGCCTATGGTTTTTGGCGTTCTCTGTTACCATGTGGGTTTCCTCCATCCTAACCTCATGGCCATGGGGGATTGGAAGTCTAGCCAGGGAAGCCTGTTCCCCCTTCCCTCGCGCTGGGATGGAGCAGATTCCGATACTTTGCCTGTGTGTTATTGGTAGCTCGTAACCTACACTGGGACAAAGCATGATGTCCCAGCCACTCTCCCAGCACCCGTACCTGGGGAATTCAGAGTGGCAGGATGAAAAGAAAATCATTGTCATTGTCCAAAGGAGAACCGAGGAGACACTGGGGCTGACACTGAGTTTACATGAGCTGCTGTTGCATTGTCACCACCACGGGCCACTGTTCTTCTCGTGGAGCAACTCCAGGGTAATTCCAGTAAATGCTGGGCTCTCAAGCCCAACAGGTAAGGGTGGAGAGGATGCGCAGGCTCACTGTCCAGACTGCTCGGCTGGGACAAGGCAGAGCTGATGGCCCCTCTGTGCAGGTATTCTATGGCCATGATTCCCTGCCTCCCTCAGATGCAGGGCTGGTGAGCTAATTGGCCATGGAATTCTGCCCAGCCAGCAGCAGGATGGATTCTCGGAAGACTTGAGAGCATCCCTGCAGGGAGGTCCCTCTGGCCCCTCATTGTGGCGTGAGTGACATGGCACCTTTTCCAGAGAGTGGTAAGAACCATCAACTGTAATTACATGGCCTTTTCCCAGATATTCTGTTTCTAGGAATCCGTCCTTTAGGGAATTATAGGGCAAGTGTACAGCAAAGCAACTAGGTACTGTAAGAATGCTGATGACAGAGTTGGTTATAAAAGCCAAAGATGCTTAGAAAGGGGAGGGAGGAAGGGAAGAGGGAGAAAGGAGAGAGAGATTAATGTCCTACAATATGGAATTGGTGAAGTAAACTGTGGTTCATCTATAACTGAAATACTACAAGACAGTGTAACTTTTCAAAGTGATTTAAGGATGGTTATTAGCCGGGAAGATGTTCCTGTTACATTGTTAAGTTAGAAAAGGCATTCTACCGAATGGTATCCTTTTAAGGATATGCACTAAATGTTAACAGTGGTTATTTGTGGGTGTTGTGATGTCAGCTGACTTTTAAAAATTATTTTTGTTTATATGCTTTTTTGGAAATCATGTACAAAAACAGGCATTAGTTCTGTAATTAAAAATAGCAGCCAAGGAGGAAAGCAACGAGTCAAGTAACTGAGCCCCGAGCTGTTTTCACCTCGCTGTCTGTGTGAGCAGCGGACAGGCACCTTTGGGTCCCAGACACGCCTTCCCGACTTGCATTCCCTACATCAGGGCGAGCAGAGAAATCTGGATGAGAAGCTCACACTTGTGAGGCATCCCCTCATATAAATTCCTGGCATCGACAATCCTGAGCCCACCTGGTCCAGAGTCCAGGGGAAGGCGCCTTCTTTTCCAGGAAGCTTCTGCACAGCGCCACCCAGAGGACAGTCAAGGAAATCTGGTGGCTCCTTAGTTGTTCAGACCTGTTTTCCATCTCGGGAGAGAGGCTGTCGCTGTCTTCTAGTCCAGTAACGTCAGTTCCCCGCCTCCCCTGACCAACCTAAGCCTTGTGGGACCACCTGGGAGCGTGTCAGGAGTTCACTTTCAGGTGCCCCCTCTCAGACGGGATCAGAATCTCTGTGGGCAGTCCCTAGAAATCTCTTTTTCCCTCTAAACCAATCTCTTGTATTTATTTATATTTGTCCATTACAGTTGACATTCAATATTATTTTATGTTAGTTCACATTAGACATTTATAGAATTTACAAAGTGATAGATACCCCGGGAAATCCAGTACCCACCCAGCACCACACAAAGTTATTACAATGTTATTGGGCTGCGTTTCCGGTGCCGTACTTCACTCCCCCATGACTGAGCTGTCCTGATGCCGCTCTGCACACTAAAAGCTGGGAGGCAGTTAGGCTGCCTTCACGCCCCTGCCCTCTCTGCACCTTTGGAAACTCATGCCCACTGAGCCAATTTCTTCTTTCTATAGCAAGGTGGCCAGGTGTGTGGAATTAAGAGAAGCTGAATCTTTATGAATTTCTACTTCATTCATTCCCACTGCCTGTCACTGGCAGTAAGTGAGTAAGCCATCGCTCACCAGGATAGTGCAGATAGAGGGGATGCTGGTATGCAAACGTGCCGTTATTGTGCAGGGTGCTAGGACTGTGAGAGGTCACAGGCAGGGAAACTGAGACGTGACCAGCTGTAGAGCACTCAGATCTAGCAGACCCCCCATGCACCTGGAGCAGCAACTGCGGGGCAGGCGAGGGACTGCAGAGTCAGTGAGGATCAGCCCGAGCCCACTGCACAGTGAGACAGCAGAGGAATTGGGAGTGAAAGCAATTTGCTTGTGGTACTATAGGGAATTAGGGTCAGAAACAACTCTCTTCTACACAGACATTGGCTGGGGTTCCTACCTCCCATCCAGGTTGCTGTGTTTGGTCCTGTGACGCCAGGGGAAGGGTTAGTTTTCCATGACTTTGGTGTCTTGGAACCCCTCGAGAATCCCACGGACTGACCTATATACACATACTTTTGAAAAAAGTACAGACCTCTGAAACACTTCTACAATATATAAGATTAAAACCCCTAACTCCTGGGAAGGGACAGAGGGAGGTGGGGAAGGGGCAGAGTGCAAGGAACTGAAATCTAAGGTAAAGATGCCCGTCGTTGCTGGGAGAACAGGCCTTTGCGAAGGGTGGGAGGGAAACAACAGGGTGCATCCGCTGGCTGTGTGGCGCGCTCCCTGCCAACAAGCGTCGAAAGCGACAACAGCTGACATGCGAGCAGGATTTCGGGCTCTCTCCTACACTTGCACGTTGTTACCTAGATACACTGACAAAGGCCCTCATTGGAGATTACCGACTCTTCCCATTGTGGCCTCTCTGTCAAGGCCTGACAACCAAAAGGACTGTGGCCCTGGAGGGGACACGAGCTGTTGGAGTGATGGAAATGGCACCATGTGTACTAAACAAGCATTGGGTTCATGTCCCATGGGCTTCCAGAACATTCTCATTTGCCTCTTGGTGACATGGCTTCCCCTGCAGTGTCTGTCCCCCAGATGCCAGTTACCCTGTTGCCTGGGACAGCACCCACCATCCGTGTTTGCCCAGCCCGGCCTCTGCTGTGAGGGTCTTGCCCTGTTCAAATAAATAGGTCAACTCACTCTCAGCACATCATGGTCGCTGTTCATAATGGAAGGAGTGGCAGATTCAGGTGACAGCCAGCATGAAGGAGCTGTTCCAGCGCTTCAATGAGGAGAAACGAGGAATGTAAGAATACAAAGGATGAAGACAATTTGCTTCCTTAGACCTGAGATCCCGTGGCTTATCTCTGACAGTGCTGGCCTTGGCACCTCGTCCAAGGTCAAGTTAAAAAGTACTTTGATTGTTTGCTCCATGGAACCTGTGTGTGTAAAACCTCCTGCAGACAGGATGCTCATGGACGAGCCCACCCACCTCCATGATGGGAGCCCCGGAGGAAACCTCATGGGTCAGTTTCTGTTTCACATCTTGCAAGGTGTTGATGACCGGTCATTCCACTCACTGGAGGAAGAAAGTGCATCGTCTGTGGGGGACAGAGCCTGGGGTTTGGTGCCGTGGAGTTCTGGAGTCAGAGGAGCGAGCCTCATCACCCTCAGCTATGAAATGGGGACACACCCCAACGTCACTGTAGTGACGAGTCAGACACTTCATCTGCAGTGCCTAGTGTCCTGTCAGGTAGACAGCACGTGCTCAGAAAAAGTTTCTCCTCTTGACTCACTGGCCCGCAGTTACTCTTCTGGAGAAGGGCAGAGCCAGCTGTTCTGCCCCCAAGTCCGGGAATCATTTCTCACATCTGTCCCTGCTTTGCCTACTCTCCTGTCTTCCCAAAGCCATTGTGGAAGGAGCTTCCAGTTCCCGCACGGAGACTTGGAGATTCACCTTTCATGACAGAGATTCTTGCAGAATTAAATTCACAGCCTCACTGAGGTGGGGTGGTGGCGGATGTGAGTGATTTTTTTATGGCATTACAATAATTCATCATCTTCTCTCCAGCAGCCGTGCTCTGGCTGGCAGCTCTAAAAACCCTACGGTCCACGAGAGAGCAGTGAACAGAAATATTTTCAAGAGCAGATGGGACGTACCTTCAAAACGCAGGATTGTCCCACTGAAACTGGGACATCTGGCAACCCTAAAAAAGCCCAAACTAGATGAAATAAAAATTATGAGATGGAGAAGCAGAAAAATATGTCTTTGCATTGATTAGCAGGGAATGTAATTAATCTCCTTCAACTCCCTTTTCAGTGCAGTGGTTGTAAAACAAGCAGAGAGCACAGTTGTACCGCCTTCCCCTGTGACAAGTCTTACGTGGTCGCTTCAAAGGGGCAGGAGTTTTAAAACTTTGTAGTAACGCCTCCCCCTGTACTGCTCAGAACTGTTTGGGGAGTGATAAAATTCATGCCCAAACTTCCTCAGCACAGTGCTTTTCTTATTAGCTTGGCCAGCGGGGGGTGGGGTCAGGGGGGTGGGAGGGAGGGGGGTGGGGAATGTTCAGCTGACTTTTACAGCTTTATTAGGAAATTATACAAACACATCTTTTGTTTGTTTTGCCTGTTAGGTGGTTTTATTCCTCTTTTCATTTTAATTCTCTTTTCGTGGCATGCAGAAGCAGGAGGGGGAGAGCAAAGCAGCCCAAGGAAAGCAGGGGGGACCTGTAGCTCTCCCCTCCACTGCCCTCCCTGCCTCCTCCCCGTTTTGGCTCCTAGCGTCCTATTATTGGGGCCATTTTCTTCTTCTCAAACTCACGTTCCATTAGACTCAATGCTGTTAGCCTGGACACCAGCATTAGCGTGTGGCCACGTGCCTTCGTGTCCTTTCCCGGCCCTGCTGGGGTCCAGCCTGGTGTCTGGGACACTGGAGGTACTTGAGTATGAAGTGTTTGTGGATTTGACCAGACTTGACCCTTCCCCCCGACCAGCTCTGCATTTGGTCTGGAAGTCAGTGACCAGGGTTCAATGTATCTCTCACCTGCTAGTGGACAGCCCACAGAAGCAGAAGCAAGGACAAAATCTAAGAAAGTAGTCTTTCCAAAGCCAGATATTTTCCACTGTTTATGACAGTGTCTTAAAATTGCACACTCCCCTTGATATGTTGAAGCCATGCTCCCAATGGAATGGTGTTAGGAGGTGGGGCCTTTGGGAGGCCATGAGGGTCAGACGAGGCCATGAGGGTGGAGCCCTCGAGATGGGGTTAGTGGTCCTATAAGAAGAGGAAGGGAGACACCTCTCTCTCTCCTTGAATTTGCTCCAAGGAAAGGCCCTGTGTGGACACTGCTGGATGGTGGCTGTCCACGAGCCTGGAAGAGAGCTCTCAGCAAGAAATGAACCAGTGGACACCATGATCTAGGGTGTCTAACGCCCAGAGCTATGAGACACGAGTCTCTGTTGTCTAAGGTACCAGTGTATGGTGTCTCGTCACAGCAGCGAGCTGACTGATACAAGGAGTGGTGCGTGGAATGGTTGAGCGCCGTGCCCAAGGGCACGTGTGGAACTCGAAAGCTGCCACAGGAACCTATGTCTCTGACCCCAAGCCAAGGACAATGTCCACGACTCCGCGTGGCCAGCTCCAAGTTCATGACTTGTTGTCTGTGCGTGACTCTGTAAACTGCCCGTGGATGTTAGCAGCTCCTTCATCCCAGGGGTTGTTTCCTGTAACAGACCCGCAGATGTTGAGCCTTGCTTGAGAGAAGACCTGGGCTTGTCCTGCCCTCTGCCACAGATGAGCTGGGAATGCTGCTCTCGGCCGAGGAACAATGGGGATTCATGAGAATGTAACTGGATGGTAAACTTAAAGGAGATTTGTGAGTTCTTAAAGTACCTTAAAAAAAAAGGTAGCACATAAATTTTAGTGCAAAGCCCCTCAGAAGTGATAGAGGCTGTTTTTCTTACTTTGCAGATAAGAAAACTGATAACAAACAATGGCCTTTGAGGACTAACCCTGCCAGTCACCTTCAGTTCATCCCTGAGAGGGAGCATCTGAAGCCCTGGATTTGCACAACTAAAGGGAGAAGGCAGAGCCAATTTATTCATTAGGCACAGAAGGCACCCTTTCTAGGACCCACAAGACTTTCAGGGCCCATCTTAAATTTCCCATAACGTCAGAAGAGGAAAACAAACGTTAGGTTGAATAAAATATTTTAATATATAATATTAATATGTTTATGCCAATACAGTTGTAAAATATAATTTTTTTATTTTATTTTATTTTTTAAAATATATTTTATTGATTATGCTATTACAGTTGTCCCGTCTCCTCCCCACCCCCTGCCCTGCACACCCCTTCCCCCCACACTCCCCCTCCTTAGTTCATGTCCATGGGTCATATATATGAGTTCTTTGGCTTCTACATTTCCTATACTATCTTAACCTCCCCCTGTCTATCTTCTACCTACCATTTATTCTACTTATTCCCTGTACCTTTCCCCCATCTCTCCCCACCCACCCCCCTGATGATAACCCTCTGTGTGATCTCCATTTCTGTGATTCTGTTCCTGTTCTAGTTTGCTTAGTTTGTTTTTGTTTCTGTTTTAGGTTC
>VMDR010032497.1:0-11688 GCA_007922815.1 Macrotus californicus
TATATTAATATCTGATTACTTATATTTATTTATTATTTCAACTTAATAGACAGTTAATAATATACTGTCTTGGCCTGATGGCCAACTTGTGCTGGATGCCATAGGTCTTCTGAGAAACCTTAATGAAATCCCTGAAATAAAAATGAAAAGGATTTGTCCATGGTCTTCCATCCCCTGTGGGTGAAGGTGGCCCCTTGGACTTAGACTACTGCATAACCAATAGCAGGTTGCACATCTGTAGCAATTCAATGGGCATCTGACTTCTTTGTCAGAAAGGTTCCAAGGAATGAATCAAGAGGCTCACATCTTGACCAGCGGCGAGGCACTCTGCAGTTACACCTGCAGGAAGCTGGACAAAGTCTATGAGAACTAGTTGTAGAAACAGTGACTTCGGTAAGATGTAGATGAGAAGATTTGAAGTGGTGCACAAGTAGTATCTGATACAGCAGAACCTTTGAACTACTGATATTCATCCTTTCTTGTCATTAACTCCAGTCTGTCTCCAAGCCTCCTTCAAGGAGCTGGCTAGCCACAACCTGTGCAAGAGGGTTTATGGAACTAGCTGCAGCCTCAGCTGCTATAGCTGATTCCCCAAAGCCTTACTGATAGTCATCATATTTCTCCTGCACTATCCCTTCTAAATTTCTCTTACCCTTAACCAGCATCTCAGCTGGTCTAAGACTGCTTGCTTGAGAGTGATCCAGACCTGCTTCCCTTAGGTTTCACCATTATCACCTGGCACAAAACTCCAGGATATGCACCAAACAAGTTCATGGATATTCTCCCGGCCTTCATTATATGAGGCCTATCCAGAATGCATCCAGCCATGTAATGTGAATAATAGAAACATTTATTGAAGAAGATCGAAGATACAAGAAACATTGAACATAGGACAATGACACCTCAGTCCCCTTCAAAGTAGGCACCTTGGAACCTCATAGTCTCCCAATTGCCATCAGCTGCCCTATCATATTTTCCTGAATCTTGTT
Source organism: Macrotus californicus (assembly GCA_007922815.1). Taxonomy (NCBI): domain Eukaryota; kingdom Metazoa; phylum Chordata; class Mammalia; order Chiroptera; family Phyllostomidae; genus Macrotus; species Macrotus californicus. The sequence goes on from VMDR010032497.1 coordinate 990, forward strand.
GATGGTCTGAAATCTCTTCCCTTTCAAAGGTGATTTTAGTTTGAGAAAAAGCCAGAAGTCACAGGGCGCCAAATCTGGACTGTAGGAGGTGCTGAGTCACCTGGATTATTTGATGTTTCGCCAAAAAAACTGTGCATGAGACATGACGCATGAGCGGGTGCATTGTCATGATGAAGCTGCCAATCACCAGTTGCCCGTAGCTGTGCCCTTTTGAATCATCCAAATAGTTTCCACAGAGGAACATTTAAGCTTGACACAAAATTTGATGCAGATTCGTTGCTCTACTCACCCAATCATTTTGAATGCAATGGCCACACAGTACACATACTCACTCAATGGAGTCTACTGCCCCCACGGACTAGTACAGTGAAGTCATCATTGTTCACACATTCACATTCCAGTCCACTCTCCTTGGCTGCCAGGTTACATCGATGTTGCACAAACTGTTCTCATTATATTAACAATGACCAGACTTTTTCTGGACAGACCTGTATAGCAGCTGCCCAGGCTCTTTATGGTAATAAGGATAGATTAATCTTGAAAAAATATTGATATATTATTCCCATTTGCTTGATGTCCCAGTAATGAGAAGCCTAATCACTGGAATGAAGAGCCCAAAATGACCAGGTGATAGTCATGTTCTGTGAAACTATTTTATTTTGTACTCTGGTGGAGGTGTTCTCCCTCCTTGGATCCATAAACTCTAATCCAGAAGAGTTTGAGGTTTCAGAAACAGGAAGCATAAACTTTGAAAATGGGCTACTAGGAGTAATGATGAAAGGAAATGATTGCACTTCCACCCCTTGGTTCCTGAAGGGACATAGCACCATATGTCAGCCATCGATACAGCACATATCTCATCTTTTCTCCAACCTGGAATTTAGCTGAGATGTCAACAGGCCATTCCACCATTGTATTAGGTCATCAGCTTCTGGGTGATGAGATATACTGTAATCCCAGTGGCTCCTGTGGTCATGCACCCATTTTTGCACCACCTTTGCCATAAATTAATCCCTTGAGCAAAGGCAATGCGTGGGGGAAGCCATGCCAATGGACACAGCATTCTGTAAGCCCTCAGTTAGTGGTGCTGGTGGAGACTCTGCTGGCAGAGAATGCAAATTCATTGCCATAGTGGGTTTTAATTCCAGTAAGGATGAATTGCTGCCATCTTCAGGGTGGCAGGGCCATGGACTCATTGCACCCTCTGTGGGACATTCTTGGGCTAGAACTTGAACTTTTACCTGGCCTCTGTATGCCCCTACTCTAACTGGCAAACCACAATGGCATTTCTGGTCCCTTGGCATTAATGTAAGCTCATATCATTTATACAACAGTCCTTGAAAAATCTAAATATCCTTCTTTCCAATTTTTGACTGGCCTCCATATGCCCCACTTCTAATTGGAGGACCATGATGGCTTTTCTGGTCCTCATACCCCTTATTCAAAATTCCTCAAAAGTCTCACTATTCTTTCTTATATGTAGTGTTACTCTGGTAAGTGGCCATAGGGCTCTTTGTGGAAGAGTAGGGAGGTGTTTATAATTATTTTTGTGATATAGAGGGTCCTTCTTCAAGGGCATTCAGCCTCCCTTTTAACTAATGAGATCTGGATCTGTGAAGTTGTATAAATATAAAAATTGAGTAAAGGACCTGGATTTTCCACTGTGATAGCTGATGCTAGCATTCTGCTCTCCATATCTTTTTTTTTTGTTACACACACAAATAAGTATTATCACCCCGTCAGCTGTCCATTTGTCTCATCTCTCAAAACACTGTGGTTTACTAGCCCTTGCCACAGATTCCTGCAAGTCAAGGCAACCTGATTGCTACTACAGACTTCTGCTCATGTCAGTAATTACAACCATCTTGCTGCCTTTGATAAAATATTTTTATGTGGGTTCTGCCACTCAGAAATCCCCTAGTCCCACTGAGAGTAGGGAGACCTGTTCCATAGCAACATCTCCTCTTAGTAACTCTGACCTGTGAAGGACAGATATCGCCAAATTTGTTCAGAAAAGTTGATGTCCCTCTCACCAGTGAATTCTTTATTGCCTTACTGAAGGGAATGCCCCATGCATCCTCCCAGGGAACAAAGTCAGGTGCTAAGTTTAGATATCACATAACAAATCCCACCTAACATTCCCATCTCTGTGAGCCTTCTGATATCTTCCTTTATATTATCCCAAAGCAATTTCAGTATCTCTACCTCATTTTCCCATTGGCCATTATCACATCCAGCCTTCAAGGAAACATCCCAGAAGCATATTAAGACTAGCTCCAGGTGTTCTTGCTAGGAAATTGAACACCAAGTCATGAGTGAATGTTCCCATGTTAATATATTCTTCCCTATGAAGCCTTGCTTTATTCCCCCTTCTAGTTCAACACTTCCACCTACATGTTTTCCCCTGCTTCCTTTTAGTATACAATGTGGGACCAGCAATAACTGTAAATCATTACTTCCTGGAGCAAGGATTATATTTCCCTGCTCAGGTGTCTGAGATCTGATCCCAGTTACTGCCATGGAGACGATGAGTAGTGGCAGGGCTGGATCCTGAAAAGGACAAGCAACATCTTGTAAGCTGCCTTCTTCATATGGGGCCTCTAAATCTTTGCAGGGTCTCCAGGCAATAGGGGATGCTCTCCTTTAGCAAGGAGAATGAGACTGCTTCTGCCAGTGTGGAGAGTTCAGGGAAATCTGAGAGTGATTCCCACTCATCTACCCAAATGTCCATATTTCAAGTTTCAGGATGACATTGTTTTCTACCAAGGCCCTAACTCAGTACACCCAAAGAGGTTGTGTCTTCAGTCTCCTTTGCAGCTACGTTGTCCTGATAATTTGATCCTGGGCCTGATTTTTACCACAGACTCTTCTGCAGGTGCAGAAAATGATGATGTCATACAACAGTAAGTGTACAAGTCAACCCTTCACCGGAATTCCACCTGTACCTCTGCCCAACCAACTTCACATAAGAATCTTAGTAGCTGCATGTCACTGGTTATCACCACCACACTTCCCATTATCAGTGGGTCTTCATTGCCATCTGACTGGTGGAGTATCCAGTTCCCAAATTCCATCCTAATGGTCTGCTTTCTAGGGCTAATCCTGACACTAGCTATCTTTCCCACAGTCCCCCTGAAAACAGAACATGAGGAGTACATCTACATGAGAGAAATTTATTTGAGAATGTATTGTCAAGTAGCAGAAGTGATGAACAGGAAAATGACATAGAGAAGTTCAGAAAGTCAACACAAGAATGTATAATCAAACTGGCTGTGAACTGTTTCTGGACCACACAGGGCATTCTGAGAAGCCTTACAAAATTTGTATAAATACTGTCCATCCTGAAGTTGAAGAGGGGAATCATTTATTCATCAGCTTCAACCCCCTTTGTTTAATGATGGTCCCACAAAGGATAAGACCCCCACACTTCCACTTTGTAAGTGTTGAGTTATGAGTGGATTCCCTAAAGCACAGGTGGAAAACACAAGGCCTGCAGACTGAATCTGGCCCTCCACCTTGTTTTTTACAGCCCAGCACCTTGTTTCTACCCGGCGGCAGTGCTGAGCTCTCATTTAACTGTTAAAGAGTAGTTACATTAATACAGTCCTAAAATTACATTTGGCCCTTTGAAGGCAACCATGAGGCTGATGTGGCCCCCGGTGAAAATGAGTTTAACACCCATGCCCTAAAGCATCACAGAAGCCTCAGGGATCAGAAAGTAAGAGGTCTACATTGCAAGCTCCCAGCTGAGTTGCACCTGTGTGAAGCTAGTCAAGGCCTGAGTGGAAATGGTTCTAAGGGGCTATGGCTAGAGTAAAAGATGAGACCAAGATCTGAGGCTATTGCATAATATAAATTAATGTGAAAGAGGCATGATTTGCAAGATGCTTATAGTAGGGATGGGTGGAAGAGCAAGGTATTGGGGCCATAGAATTGGTACCTAACATTACCTTTTACCTGCACCAAACAAAATACAAATGGAATTGAAATAATTTGTAGATTGCAATGATTGAATGAAATAATGCAGGTGAAGCTCCTATCAACTTAAGTATGCAATAAATAGTAGCTTCAAAAAATCTGTATTATGCAAATCTTTGTTACATGGCACAGCTCCTGACATGTGTACATTTGTATTACAATAAACACATACTGAATTAAAAATTGAGGCTGAAGATGATGAGGTCCTTAAGCTACGTCTGCCAGCAGCAACTCTTCCAACTGTTGTGGATTTTACTTTCACTACCCTAAATGCTGTCCTCTGAAATTCCAAACTGTTTTTTTTTTCTTTTACAGAAAGAGCAAAAATAAAATAAAATTCCAAGACAGTAACCATAAGATGCCCCTATAGAATGAGGGGAAAGGAGGCGGTGTAGTAGGTTGTGGTGTGTATGGTTGTTTTCAATTTTCTGCCCACTAGATGGTAGAACAGAGTCCCTATTCTGACAAGAGTTCTTTCTCACAGGTGTTAAGTCTCTCTTACAACGCCCACACAGGACTTCGCACGTAGAAGAAATCCAAAAAATTAAATGTTTTCAAAACTTGAGTTTGAAATGCAGAAAGCTGAAACAAGGGTGGGGAAGGTCAGAAAGAGGAGGTGAGAAGTCCAGAAATACAAGAACTAGGGTGTCTAAACTACACTTCCCAGAAAGCCACGGGCTAGGCCTACAACACCCATCATGCATGTTTCTGCTCTCTGGACCGATTGGTGTTTCCAGGTTTCCGAGAAGCGCAGAGAAAGCTGCAGGGTCTCTATTGGTGCAGCAGCGACGGTTCTTATCACTAACTAAAGTCTCCCGAGCGGAGGTTATTACAGCTTCCACTCTTTGAGGCAAAAAGACTTTTAACGGCTGTCCAGGCGGGCCTATGAACCACGTGACTAGACCGGTCAGGTGACCCCAGAGCCTGGCGGCTTAAGTCTGTTACCCTGACAACTGCGGGGGGGGCCCCCAGCCGATCTTCCGGCAAAGCGCGGAATTCGGAGGCGAAGGTAGGTGAGACGTGGGTACTAGCTTCCCACTCGTTCCCCGTGGCCGAGACTGTCCTCTGAGCTTTAGTTTCGGGTTACTCACCACCTCCGCCCGGACTCCAACTGCGGGCGCGTCTCTGTCGTCTTCCCGCCAGGTCGAACCCGCGCTTCCTGGAGCCGGGACCCTGCCTTTGGTGGCATCCGCCTCTGACCGAGAATTCGGGTCCAAGACCTTAACCGCACACATCTTAAACTGATCAGAAATGCTGATGAGGGTGGGGAGGTGTTGCTCCGGTCTCCACCCCCCCTCCCTCCTTTCTCCCCCGCCTCTGAGAAAGGAAGCTGCCATGTGGGGCAGACCTGAAGTTGGTTCGGTTGCGGTGCGGAGGAGAGCTTTGCGTTGCACGTCACGTTGCATCGTTTTTGTTGACTTTCCCTCTCTCCAAAAGAAACAGAAATTATTCTGATTGATTTGTGTACTCCATTAATTTTATTTTAGGTAGATTTTGAGTCTTAATTCCATTTGATTCCATTTGTTTGTATTTGGAAACATCCCCATTTCTGGAAAGTCTGTTTTGCAAAGCTGTTACTGTGAATTGATAAATAACTAGTTGAATGATAAGGCAGCTCAAACTGTCCTGTGCTTTGCAAAACAGAAACGGTCTTTTGGGTTTGCTAATTTATAATTTTAAAAGATCTAGGAGAGGACCTGGTTTGTTTTAAGGGATGTTAAAATTTAACACAAATATGTGTAGTGTGGAGGCCACCCTTTAACAATTGGATGTTAACAATAAAAATGTATTTCTGGACCCTGAGTACAAGGCAAACTGCTTTTGAAGGCTGCTTTTCCAAATCAGTTTTATTTTTATGAACGAATTGGGAATCTCTTGTCCAGCTTACTGGTCCATAAGTGTGCACATATGCTAAATCATAAGAGAAATGTCTGAGGTTTAAGTCTGGTTGTTTTCATGATGTGCGGTGACTTTCCTCAAAAGATGTTTATTATTTCTTGTTATTTAGTGTTTCCAATGTTGTAAATATTGTGGAACATTTATTTTGGGAAGTGAAAGTTACTGACTATGGCTCACTATTCCAAAGAAGAACTGGATAAAGAGTTTGAACAGTTCATGAAAGAGGTAAGTTTATATTTTTAAAAGCTGTATTGTAAATTTGTCTCCTAAGAAACTCATCCTTCAATTTTCTCTTTCACCTCTACGATACAGTCTGTCATCCTTCTAGTTCCCTTCCCTCTCACTGCCACCATCCTAGTCCAGGACACCAGCCGCTCAGCTCCACTGCTGCCTCAGTTCCCAGGTATTGCCCCAGCATTGCCTCCCCACTCTGTCCTACGTAACCTGTCACATAACTTAGACGCTGTTCCTCCTTCATGTACAGCATACTCTGTTGGCTTCCTATCATGCAGAATGAAAGTCCGAGCTCCTCCTGCCCATGGTTTACAAAGCCCTGGATGATTCTGTTCACGCCTACCTCGCTTCCTTATTACCCACTCGTGTTACAGTGGCCTTTCCCCCTCAGACATGCCAAGCTCAGTTCACGTTGGGAGCTGTGTACTAGCTGTTCCCTCTGCTATAATGCTGTTCCCCTATTCTTCACCTGGCTAGTGAAAATCTCATCTTAAATATCACTACCTCAGAGAGGGATTTTTCTCTTTATCCAGTCAAAATGGACCGCCAAGTCACTCGTTAATAGACCATGTATTTAATTTTCTGTGTAACACTTAGCACCGTTCATTATTTTGCTTGTCTAGGTCTGTGATGTGATGGTTATTTGTTCATTGCTGTACCTTCAGAACCTAATAGGTGCTTAATGAATGTTTGCTGAATGTACAAATTAGAGGGTTACACCACATCCTATGGATTTCTATACGTGGAGAGGCCTTGTAGAGCCATCAGAAGAGTCACATTTAAACTATTATGCTAACATTCTTGTTCTAAAGGGAGTTTGATGTACGATGTAGTAGAAAGAACCTCACTTTCATTATCTAATAGGTAAAATGATGCCCACTCTGTAGGATTGTCGTGAGGATTTAAAAAAGCATCTGCCAGCTTGCAGGATGTAGTAGATACTCAGGGTATGAGTCTCACTTCCCATTTTAAAAGAATGTATATCAAATATGGGCACATTTTGAAAATTAAATTTATGGAAAGTATTTTCATTGTGAAAAATAAAAAGCAGCACAAGTAACTTTTTTCTTGTGCCTCTCATCACCCGCACAACACTCTCCTTCCCCCTCCATCCTTTCTCGCTCCCTTCCTCCCTCCTGTTCAGCCTCAGCTGATAAAAGCTCGTATGTCACATGAGAGAGGTGGGTAAGGTAGGGTCTCGGTTTTAACAATGAGACCACGATTTTAGAGTCATGCTAAAATCACTTTGATAAATTATTGTTCAAACAGTTTATTCAGAGGTATGTGGTTTATATATATATATGTTCTTAAGGAGACTGGTGATACCAGGTTTTTTTATATACAATTCTATTGAGATATCACATACTTTACAATTCACGTACTTAAAGTGCATAATTCAGTGGTTTTTAGTATATTCACAGAGTTGTGCAACCATCACCACTAGACTTTCATTACCCCCAAAAGAAACCCATTAGCAATTACCTCCTTTCCCAACCTTAGGCACCTTTAATCTACTTTCTGTCTCTGCAGATGTGCCTGTTATAAACATTTCATAGAAGTGGAATTGTACATATGTGGTCTTTTGTGTCAGGCTTCTTCCACGTAACATAATGTTTCAAGATAGGTTCGGGCTTCTTCCACGTAACATAATGTTTCAAGATAGGTTCGCATTGTATCATGTTTCAGTACTTCATTCCTTTTTATAACTGAACAATACTCCGTTGTATGGATTCGCTACATTCGTTTACCCACTTAATCAGTTGATAGACATTTGAGTTCTATTCCACTTTTTGGCGATTAGGATTAATTCTGGCATGAACAATCACGCACATGTCTTTGTGTGGATGTATGTCTTCATTTCTCTTGTGTATACATCTAGTATGGAAATGCTGCATCACGTGGTAATTCTGTTTAACTTTGTGAGGAACCTCCAGCGTGTTTGCTAAGTGGTTGTGCCTTTTACATTCCCATCAGCAGTGTATGAGTGGATTGGAGTTACAATTTCTTCATGTCGTTGCCAGCAGTGTTGTTATTTGGGGACCAGCTTTATTCTTTTGCTTTGTTTTCAATGATAGTAATCTGGAAAACTGCAGTAGTGTCAAAAGGTAATATACCTACTATGTATTAGACAGTAGGGTGGGCATTCTCCATCTTTTTTCCTGATTTTTGCCTCAACCCTACAAGGTCAGTGCTACTATGGCTATTTTTAACAGGTGAATAAAGTGAAGAGAGGTAATTTCCCTAAGCAACAGAGCTGGCATATTTTGAAGTTGAATTTGAACTCAGATTTGCGAGGCCCCGAAACCTGTACTCTCCCTGCACTTTTATGTGACCATGGGGTTTAGGAAGAGCAGACTGAGTCTGGGGTAGATTCTCAGAACTTGGTGAATGGTGAGATGTGGGGAGGAGAGAGAAATGGGACATTGCAAGGTGATAGCAAGTTTAGGGACTGAGTGGAAGGTGGTGTGCTAAAATTCAGGTGGAATAAAGAATATTTTCTTCTCTTCCTGCCTGGTTGACAGGGAGGACAATGGGTTCCTTTTGAACATCTTAAAATTGACAGACATTCTCACAAATCATTGAGGTAAGGTTGCTTGGTTGGCAGATAGAAGTATATGTTGTCATCTTGGAAGTTCAAAAGGTTACTCTGGTAGCAATGTCCTGGTTGGGGGGACTACACAGTGTCATGGAATACAGACAGGTTTTAGTCACAGAGATCTCAGTTTGGATCCCAGCTCTGGAGCACTAACAGTAGCATCGTGGGCAAGTTGTCTGACCTCTTTGAGCTGTTTCCCTATCTGTGAATCTCCTTGATTACTTAAAGAATGAGGTAACCTAAGAATAGTTCCTGAAATAGAGCAGGTATGGGGTAAATGTTGGTTGCTTCTCCAGAAAGCGTGTGTAGAATGAGGATAAAAAGGACAAAGAGCTGAGTTGTGGGGAAGTCTAGTGCTAAGGAAATAGGTACAATTGCCAGGAGCTATTAAAATAGACGAGTGGGGAAGGTTGTGGAGCCTTTGCTTCCTAACCACCAACTTTTTCACCGAACTTGGAGGAAGTGGTGCTGTGGCATCAAAGGTGGAGAGTTTCAAGAAGTTGAAGAGTTGGTCACCAATATCAAGTTCTGTGATGTGATCAGGGAAGATGACTGACAGTGGGGTTTTATCAGTGGCATTTAGGAGGCCTTTGGTGCCTTGGAGGGGAACTGTTTTGGATGAGAACCAGATTTTAAGGGATGGAGCAGTGAACTCAAGAAGTTCATATGTAGCCCTGGTCGGGGGCTTGGTTGGTTGAAGCGTCAACCGGTACACCAAAGGGTTATAGGTTTGATCCTGGGTCAGGGTATATACAGGAGGCAACTGATCAATGTTTCCCTCTCACATGAAGTTTCTCTCTCTCTCTTTCTGAAAATCAATAAACATATCCTTGGGTAAGGATTTTTTTTAAAGTTGGTATATAAAGGAAAAATGATACTTTGAGTAAAGGGGAGATAGGATAGGAATATGGACCTTTTTCTGTTTATTTTACCTTTTTTTTTTTTAAAGTAGGGTAGACTTGAGTGTTCTTTCTTCCAGTTTACAGTTGTGCCAGGTGCTATTTCAGGTCCTGGGGATGCAGTGACGAGCAGGTGTATAATCTGACGGAAGGGTGGAGAGGGGGGATTGAAGAGGCAGAGAGAGAAAATGGGATAACCAAGGAAGTAGGTACCTGGAGAGGTGGGAAGTAACCCCTCTACAGGTTCTCCTTGAGGTGGAAGAAAAGAACTTCTGAGAAAGGAAAGCAGTGCCTTAAAGGTGAGTTTAGTGATGGAGTGAGGGGAAGGAGTATGGTTTTTGACTGAAGATCTTCTATTTCCTCAGTGAAGAGAGAGGCCGAGTTATTGGCTAAGAGTGAGCAGCTCGGTTGGGGTTACAGTAGGGAATTTAGGGTTATAGTAAAATTCGGGCCTGAAGAGTTGGAAAGGACAAATAAATATTTATTAAAGTTTATAAATTATTGTGACAAAATGCTAATTTCTCTGGTAAACACCCAAAACTCAGTGTTCCTCAGTAGAATTCTTTGTTCTTCTAGTCTGATGCTAGGTGGTTTTGTTTAATCATTATTTATTCTTAGAGCCTCGAGAATGTCCAGAAGAGGATTGTATTTTTCTTTTTTTTTCTTTCCTGATTAAGTTTCTTGATCAAATTTCCTTTATTTTCTTGTTGTTAATGTTTTCCATGATTAGTTTGTTTAATTCTGTGTATGAAATTGGTGTTCAGAGATACATGCTTGATTTTGAAGTTGTTTTGGTCACAGATTTAGAAATGTGAATGCATACATTATTGCTGAGAATATTGCTTATGCATGTGCTAGCTTAACTGTGAGAGAACAAAGAAACACTTGTAGTGATGGATCTGAAATTCTCAAATTCAAAATTCAGCAGCTTATATCTGCTTCAGCTTTCAGATGATTCTTTTGAAAATTCAAACAAAACACCTGGACAACTTAAAAGAGAAGTAAAAAAGAAAGATACACTTCCGTGGTGGATAACTGCAGATGATTTTGAAGATGGTGGTAAATATTGCTGATTTTTAATTTCAAATTATTT
>VMDR010032498.1:0-11687 GCA_007922815.1 Macrotus californicus
GGTTTCCCTTTGTCTATGCTGCTTCATCTTCCCGGACCTCATGGCCCTTACTGGTCAGCTAAGGGCCATTCACCCACTTCTCAAGACTTAACTCAAGCCTCACTTCTTTAAAGGAGATCTTGGTCCTTAGCCCCCAAGAAGATATATACCTCCTGTAGTTCTAGTTTAGTTTTCTAACAAAGCACTTATAATATTAATGTTTTACTTGCTTATATTAAATTTTCTACTTGTTTACATTTTGCTTTTGCTTACTGTACTCTAAATCATGTAGCCAGAGTTCCTGTCAGACTTACATTTGCATTCACAATGCCTACATATGTGCCTAATATATATAGAACCCAGGTCTCTAAGATGTACTCAATAAATGCATGTTAAGTTGAGAGGTTTATTGTTATTTGTTGCTAGGTTATGAATATTCTGTTGAGCTAAAATTTAAACTTGTAAGCAGGAATCTTGCCTTAAGCCATTTGAAAATCCTCAGACATAGAATTATTTTTTTCACACAGTAGATGCTTAATATTCTTCGGCACTGATGATGTTGATTTTCTGTAAGATCCTGGAAATGTGACATCATCACTTTCCCAAAAGGCATAGCTAAATTCAGAGTGAGTATCAACAATCTTGTGAAGCTTCTGGTATAATGTAAGGAACTTAGCACAGTACTAGAACATAATAGAATAGCTGCCTAATTAATATATATTGAGTAATTAAACAACATGGGACAACCCTACATAAGAGAGAATAGCCAAGTGCTGGAAGCAACCTAAGTGCCCATCAGTCAATGAGTGGATCAAAAAACTGAGGTACATTTACACAATGGAATTCTACGCAGCAGAGAGAAAGAAGAAGATCCTACCCTTTGCAACAGCATGGATGGAACTAGAGAGCATTATGCTAAGTGAAATAAGCCAGGCGATGAGGGACAAATACCGTATGATCTCACCTTTCACTGGAACATAATCAACAAAAGAAAACAGCAAACAAAATACCACCAGAGACATTGAAATTAAGAACAATCTAACAATAGCCAGAGGGGAGGGGGAAGGGTACAGTAGGGGGAAGGGTTTTCAGGAAACACTATAAAGGACACATGGACACAACCAAGGGGGAGGGTGGGAGCAAGGGAGGGAGGTGGGACTGGCTGGGGTAGGGGGGGATATGCAGACAACTGTAACTGAACAACAGTAAAGTAATAAAATCTTAAAAAAAATTGATTTGCTACTAAAAAAAAAAAAGAGAGAGAATGGAGTGTTGCCTCTGAGCTGGAATTTCATTGGCTCTTGTTATGGGTTTCTCCAATGCCACTGCTAAGTTTGCTGACAACAGTTTCTGTGAACACTCTAACATAGACACTCGGTTGAAAAATAAACACCGAGACATTTCTGTAGATTAAATATTATGATAAATTCCTTGCAGTTTCTCTCATGAAGAGGTAGAATTTGTTTTCATTACCCATGCATCTGGGCTGACATTATTTGTGGCACACAGACAAATAGAATAAGGGAAAAATGACATTGTGTGAGTTCAAGAACCAAGGCCCCATAGTTTCCATTTGCCTTTTTGGAATGCTGCCCAGGGACCACTACCGGGGCAAGAAAGGCAACATGGAAAGAGAGGCCCAGCTACCCAGCAATCCCAACCGAGCTTGTCCCAGCTGACCCGTCAGTTGATGGCAACCATACGTTCAAGTCCAGGCACTGCCAGCAGAAGAATCACCTACTCAGCCCATACAAGAGTGACGAGTAATGAAGCATATTGCTTTAAGCCTCTCAGTATTAGACTGGTTTGCTATGCAGCCAGAGATAACCGGTAGGGGCTTGAAGACAAATGGCAGCTTCTGGATTTCTTTTCCTAACCATCAAAGTGGAGGTATAAACAACCTGAATGTCTTTTTAGGGACCCTAGAGATCCCGAATAAAGTAAGGTTATTCAGTGAGGCTATGAAAGCATTTCCAGCTCGTTATGACAAGTGACAGAAATAGAAAAGGCTTGAGCAAGCACTTCTTCACACACATTGATTTTGTAAATCTTCAACTTTTGGCAAACAAGTATAAAATATAAGAGTAATCAAACCAGTGTGAGAATCATCTAACTGTTACAATGCTTCCAAATTAAAACAGTAAAATGTTAGGCAACAATGTTTAAAAGCTAGCAAAAGAAGCCTGGAATTTTGTAAAAGAAATGCTGTGAAGCAAAAATCCATTAATATTCAATAACCTCCCCTCAGCTTCTCCAAATGTGAAGGAGTCAATAATGGGGTCAGTTCTTTTCTTGACCCAGAATTCCAGTTCCCTTAAAAGCAAAGCAAAGCAAAACAGAGCAAAACACTAAGAAAATTTACAGCTAAACAGGTTCTTAACTGAGATTAATAAGAAAGCCTCTCAGGAAAATCTATTTGCCACATTTTCTTCTTACAGAACATATACACAAATAAGGGTTACAAATTCCTCTCATTTCTGTATTAAGCATTTTTCTTCTCTAGTTACTTATAATTAATCATAAAATGCTTTCAGAACACACACCAAATTTTGTAGATGGACGTGAATCAATACGTTTAAACTTGATATATGTCCAGGGCCCAACAACTTACAAACACTAGAACATTCCTGATTTCACACGCCATTATGAGCTGGGGGATTATCTTCTTATGAAGGTAAGACAAATGCATCTCAGAGAGTTAATGGTTTTTCTAAATTTAAAGGTGATTCAGCAGGTCAAAAATAACGTTAGCACTCAGATCTTTTCTTTCTATTCCTCAAGAAATGGATTACATAATGATATATTAATAGCTAATACTTAGGACATAGTTTATATTCCAGCACTATTCTGTATGTAATACGCATACATACACACACATATGTATATATATATTCTAAAATTCCTGCACAGACAAGAGTTACACCAACAGGGAAAAAGGGGATTGGAGTAGATCCTTTTTGAAGTGCATTATGAAAAAAGGGGAATATTCATAGCATGATACCATTTTGTTCATGGGAATCTCAACTCAAATTTCAGGGGTTCCAAAATGCCAAATGAAATGGCTAAAGATGTTTGTTAATTGTTAAGGAATGATTATCAAGCCATGAAAACTACAGTTTCCCAGTTTTGTAACTGAATTGTTTTTGTCTCTTTCAAATGTCTTGAAAAAGAGGTTTATATCAAAGGAGAGATGAAAACTGGACCATCGTATTTGGCATGCATGTGCCTATTTTGGCATTCAGCTAAAAAAACATGTATCTGTTATTGCTTTTTATTTGATTTTCTATAATCTTTAAAAAGACAATTCAAAAGAGAAGAGATGCTTTTAAAATATGTTTACCTTATAATCACTCTCCAGCACTTGTTGGTAGTGAAGTGATACACAAAATTTAGTGTGTCAGTGATTCTTAGAATTTTGAGAGCTAGTTGGAAACCACGAATCTTCTCACCTACCAAAGTGCACATGAACAAAATATTTTTCAGTTTCGTTCAAGGGTTGAGTGAACCCCTTAAAATCTACTTTTAAATCTACAAATTAAATATCTCACCCTATCCTCTATGTTTTTTAATTTACCAAATAGGGTAAATAAGAGATCTAAATATATCTTCTATATATTCATGTCAACAATGGCAATATTATCGCAACAGCACCAAGTATATCTGGCATTTATTACAATCTTAATGTATGTCATACTTGGTGACCATATGATACATGCACTGATATTGTCATCATTTCACATATCAGAAAACTGAGACATGGACAGCCCAACTTTCTCCAAAAGTACTGAAGCAAGGGTTTGAAACTAGGGATTCTGATTCTACAAAATCATGCTCTCTACCAAGGCAATTTGCATATTCTAGTGCAAAATAAACATTAGTTGTAATTACTTCTGGTATTGTCATTTTGAGATAAAAAATGGTACTTGTAGAAAAATGTATAACATATAAGCCAAAATATTTTTTCTTGAATAAGTGAAAGTAATTTTTTTCTGTGATTTAATAATTGTCTCCTTTTGCTCTAGGTTCTAATAGTTAGATCATGGATCCTGTCGACCATTACATGTCTTCACCTTCAGCTGGGGACACATAACTTTTATTGTGGTCCATTATCTGGCCATTAGAGGCCACAAGTGTGTCCCCTGACCCTCTACCCCACATTATGCTGAAGAAAAGGAGTAGAAAATGTGGAGGCAGCAGCTTTTCTATCATCACACGTAAAAGGAGCTACAGAGCCTCCTATATTGAGGCCATTCATTTTCTTTCTGCTGTAAAGTCCGTCATGCAAGTCCTCAGGACAAAATTTAGTCTGTTTCCCGATTCAATTTTCCAGCCTTTCCTTCTTGCTCTTTCACTTCGTGAAGTCAAATCTAGTAATAGCCAAACTCTACTCAGTATATGCAGATATTCTTTTTAACAGAGGGCATTGGACTGCTCATAAGATTTAATAAATGTGTTCAGCTTAGTGTTTTATATTCTTATCACACACACCACTGATCCCAAAGTTAAAGCATTCATGTAATTTTTGACAGTCTCTTAATGGATTTGCTTGGCATATTTTTGTTTCTAAAATAAAATTGAGCTACAATCAATTCCAATTAGATATTTATGGTTTAGATTTCATAAACTTGAAATGATTGCAAGCACCATGAGATGTTATACCCAAGAAGTGGCAACTGTCACAGAGAACCAGTTTAGAGCAATAGGAACAGGTTTTTCTCAAGAACTTTCATAACAGAGGAAAAGAGACTTCGGGGTAGAGCTGGGCTCAATTTTGAATACAGCAAGAATAATTGGGGCTTTATAGTCCATGAGCCAAGTAAGGGGATCGGTGAATGGAAAATTACTAAGAGGAGATATTAAGAGCAGAGAAGGTCCTGGCTAAATCTCCTTAACAAGATTCTTACTAAAGGCAGACCAGGGTGATCAGGTGTCTAAGGCAGGAGATGAGAAATTTGCATAGATCTTACTAAGCTGACTTACCAGGATTCTTGCTAAAACTGGGCTATGCAGGCTCATTTGGGACTGGGGCCATGGTCAAGGCCTCGAAAAGAGGAGGGCTCAGAGGAGCTTGACTAAAGTTTGGTCTAGAAGAGAGTCTTTGTCAGAACCACCGACAGGTATTTGTTGACAGTATCTATGTAAATCTGTCAAGATTTTCTATATTCTCATCTGGAAAAGCAGGATATTTGGAGGGGCCAGGTAACTCAAAATATGTGAATCAGATGATCTCTTTCCTTCTGTTTCAGAATATTGGGAACCATTGCCAGAGAATCGTTGGCTTTGTCAATAGCCCTTGAGTCTGACTTTTTATATTGATTGTAAAATAAATGAAATCCAAAGACACTGTCTTTTTGTCCTGATGTAAGGACATTAAGGGTTGGTCAAAAAGGTCATTTAGTTTTTTCTGTACGAAGGCTCTAGTAGTGCTTAGTTGTCTTCACTTCCATTCGAAACAATTTCGTTGGATGACATTGTGACAGCTGTCATAGTAGCATGCATTAAGAAAAAACTTAACAAAATTGATGAATCTTTGTACAGCCATTTTTATATTGAAGATGGAAGAAAATAAGCAACATTTTTGGTGTATTATGCTTTATGATTTCATGAAATGTAAAAATGCAGCTGAAAAGCAAAAATAGATTTGTACAGTGTGTGGAGAAGGTGCTGTGACTGATCGAACATGTCAAAAGTGGTCGCTAAGTTTCTTGGTACTATTGACGTTTTGGCCAAATAATTCTTTGCTGTGTCTTGTGCATTGGAAGATGTTTAGCAGCATCCCTGGACTCTACCCACTAGAAGCCAATTGCGGGAGATAGCTGACATACTCAAAATATCCAAATCGATAAAGTTATTGGTGAAAATGAAAAATGTGTCTCTTATTTTACAGAAAAAACTAAACGGGCTTTTTGGCCAACCCAATACATCTCTTTCTGTTTTCTGTACAGGCCCCCTCAAGCTCCTTTGCCAGTATTAGCACATGTTAATTCCATTGCTTGCCTCTCAGTTTATCCATTCATGACCAAGTTATAAATGAATTTAAATCTCTATTTGTATTTTATAATTATCCTTGTATTTTTAAATCAGAATAAATGTTTCTTGGAGGCTAAGACCTTGCAAAATCAGATGCAATATATAAAATTTTCTCACTGTTGAGTATTTCAGGAATTTTAAAATAGTTGACTTTGTCTTTTACCACTTTTCTATCTATCTACTACTCTCTTTTTTCTCCAGCCCCTCTCTCTCCACCATCACATTCTATACCTCTTATTGCAAATCATAACTGTGGGTAGAAACTAATGTGATATTCCAAAATGTCAAACCCATGTACTTTGATAACAGAAATACCAATGGAAAGTTGTGTTAAGGGTCTTTGACAGCTTAAAGAAATTATAATGAAGTGGTGATACTGATGGTCTGCTGCTTGTGAATCAAATAGTTATAGACATTATTCATTAAAGATCATAAAAGACCCATTCTAATGAATTGTTATATGATGTTATGGAGTGACCACTGCCTATGCCTACTTTTTAGACCCCATAAGAGCTTGTATATACAATCAAGTTTATAAGGTGATAGTTGATAGTACATGTAAAAATGAGTACTTTCTCTGCCCCTGACCCATATAAAAGTGGATATTCAGAGGTTAATCTGATGATAAAGATAAACTTGAAGGTATTTCAATTAGCTTACCAGATCCCATGGGGATGCTAATGCTGCCTCATGAAGCTTCAAAATAAACCAGAGAAATAGAACCTGCCATCTGATTACAGCTGGAAGTTCTGAGGAGTATGAAGGTAAATAACTCATGTGACCTAAAGAAACAGAGCTCCTTTACCATCCAGAGAATTATACAGTAGAAGTAAGCTTAATAAGAAGCCTGCTGTTTTGAGAATACTATAGTTCTTGATCTGTCCTTGGACAACACCTTCTTTCCCAGTAAGTACACAAGGTCTAAATTAAGAAGATCTTGAATGCCTGCAGACAGACTTGAATCTGTTGGCAATGCATCATCAGTAATAGGTGTTAAGCCAGGCATTGCCATGACTAGACCTTTGTTTTAGGGAAATTGGTCTGAGAAAAATATATAAAGTGAGTTGGGAGAAAGAAAGACAAGAGGGCTGATCAGAAAGACTTTTCAACCTTGCCAGAGACAGCATAGAGATCAGAACTAGAGCAGTGGCAGAGTGCATGGAGAAGAGGTGGCAGTTGTGAGTCACATAGTAAAGGTAGAATAGACAGTGTTGGCCCCAGATGGGCAAGTAGGAAAGAATCAACACTAATGCTGAGATTAGGAAACATAAAGAGAGAACAGATTGGGAGAAAAATAATGAAATCAGTTGTGAAAATATTTGACTTTGAGGTGCCAGTGGAATGTCCAAAGAAAGATAGGGAGGCAGTTAGAAATGCATGCCAAAGATTTGGGAAAGAGGTCAGATCAGAAAGTAGAGTCCTTGAATATAAGATGATCAAGGAAAAATGTACAAAGAAATGACAAGTCCAAAAACAGATGCTTGTGCAACATCTGTATTTACAAGAAAGAAAACAAGAGGGATTCAGAGGATGCAGAGCAGAGTAGATCAGAGGGCTAGAAGAACAGAGATGCTTCATAGAAGCCCAGGAAGAATGATCTCTTAAAGGATTCCTGTGGCATACTTTGGTTTACAAAACAAAAGTGGACTATTGTTAATTATTTTTGAAAATTTTTTTAGACATTCAAAATACTCCAGATCACTGAAAGTAATATCCCATTCTGGGGAAATAGAAGATTAAAACCTATGAAAAAGGCTATTGGATTTGGCAAATCATGGTGACCTTTAGAGGGTAATTTTAGTAGCATGGTAATGACAGGAGCCAAACTAGAAGAGAACAATGACTGAGTAGAAAGTAGGGACATGGGATATAGATTTTCTTCTTCCTTAAAAAAAAATCTATTGGGTGGTTTGGCCATGAGTGAAAGGAGAGGATAAAGAATCAATTGCTTATAAGGGTAACTGAGAGAAAAAGGTTTTATTTACTTGTCCATTTACATTAGGATGGAAAAACTTGAGCAGAATTAGGGTCACAGAATCACAGATAGGACAGAAGGTAGATAAAAAGAGAGATGCTTGGGAGAGCAATATTCTAAGCAAGACTGGCAGGGAGTGGATCAGGTCACAGAGGAGTGGGCTTGCAGGGAAAGATATTGCCTGCCACAAGAGTGGGAAAGGAAAGAGGTCACTCAACAAATATTACTTGTCCATTTATTGTGTGCCAGGTGCTATTGTCCCCATTAGGGGTATAGCCAAGTACACACAAACCCCTGTAGGAGAGGAAGTGAGAGAGGAAATGAGATAAAGAAGATATGAGATTATGGATGAAATTGCATGTGATTTTAAGGACTTTACCTTTCATGTTGAGCAAGATATAAATGCACTAGACATTTTAAACAGAAGAGTGGCATGATATTTCAGGAGGACCTTTTGGCTGCTATGCTGAATGAAGTGTAGAGAACAAGGCCAATTAGGAGGCTAGTGCAATAGTGCAAGTGAGATATGATAGTGCTTGGACTCAGGGGGTGGACACAGGTAGGGTAAATATTGATGGGTGAGCTGACAGTATTTACTAACAGAGCAGATGTGAGAGAGAGGAGCCAAAATGATTTCAATATTTTTGGCATGAGCAACTGGAAGAATGAAATTTCCATTTACCGAGATGAATAAGATTGAGGAAGGGGAATATTTGAGAATCTCAGCTTGGGACATGTTAAGATTTTGAAAGAACTACTAGGTACCAAGTGGAGATGTCAGGTAAGCAGCTGGATATACAAGTCTGGATTTCAGGAAAGACATATTAATTTAGGAGATATCAATATTTGGATGATATTTAAAGTCTCAAGAATAAATAAGATCAGCAAGGAGCAAGTCTAGGTGAAAAAGAGACGAACTCCTGAGCACTCCAGTGTTGGAAAGTCAAAGACATAGAGGAACTCATAAGCTTCTTAGAGAACATTATGATTTGGGACAAAAAATGAAAGACCTTAAATATCCTCGACTCCTCCATCAGGGCTGAATTGGCTGATTCCTTTAAGATGCCTTCTATATCCCTCCAAGCAAGTATTTTTTTTTAAAACATGAAACCTCTATTTATTGCAAGACCTAATTTAAAAACAAAATTAAATAAAGGACAGCTAGAAAAGGGAAAGAATGCCATATTCTAATGGCACTGAAAAATCATGTTGTCTTTAACCTGGGTCCTCCTTTGTCATCAGCCTTTTTTTTTAAGATTTTTTAAATTTTTTTTTATTGTTTTTCAAGTACAGTTGTCTCCATTTTGAAATATTCTTTTTCACTATATACCACATAGTACCCTGCATCTAAGTTTTCACAGTATTAAACATCTGATAATTTTTCTGCACTTTCCACAAAACTGTAAGCTTCTTGAGGAACTGAAGTCTGTTATTGAATCCACAGGGTCTCACATAAGGCCTAGAACAAACCAGGAACTCAACAAAAACTTGCTGAATGAATGAAAGAGAAGAGTCAGAGCTTGATTGGATGTAGAAGCATGTGATAGGGAGTCAGTCAACAAGAGCAAGACCAAAGCAGTTAACCTAAAGATTGTGTATGGCTTCAGACCAGAGCCCTTGTTTCCATGCTTAACCTATGGCCTTTGTCTGCTTTACATCTGGAGTTCATGACTTTGAGAACACTAAGGTATCCCTTTGTTTTGCATACACATTGTCCAACTACCTCCAAAGCCAGCCTCCCTAATCTTATGACAGTTATGGAATTTACCACCTTAACCACTTTTTGGTGTACAGTCCAGCAGTGCTCAGTGCACTCATGTTGCTCTGAAGCAGATGCCCAGAACTTTTTCAATTTTCAGATTAAAATTTCATGCCAATTAAACAACTCTCCTATTCCTCCTCCCCCTGCCCCATGTAATCACCATTCTACTTTCCATTTCTATGAATTTGACTACTCTAGATACCTCATGTAAGTGGAATCACACAGTATTTTTCTTCTGGTGACTGACTTATTTCACTTAACATAATATCCTCTAGGCTCATCTGTGCTGTGGCATGTAACAGGATTTCCTTCATTTTTAATGCTGAATAGTATTGCCCTGTATGTGTATACCACCTTCTGTTTATTCATTTATTAGTTGATGGACATTTGGGGTGTTTCCACATCTTGGCTATTGTTAATAGTATTGCTACAAACATGGGTATGCAAATATCTCTTCAAGGCCTTGCATTCGAACCTTCTGGATGTATACCCAGACATATGTATCCCTGGTTTGCTGGGTCATATAGTATCTCATATATATTATGTGGTATTCCATATATACTTGGAATTGCTGGATCATATGGTAACTCTATTTTTAACTTTTTTGAGGAGGTTCCATACTCTTTTGCATAGCAACTGAATAATTTTGTAATCCCAGCAACAGTGCACAAGGGTTCCAATTTCTCAACATCCTCACCAACATTATTTATTTTTGATAGTAGCCATCCTAATCAGTGTGAGGTGATAAAATATCTCTTTGTGGTTTTGATTTGGATTTCCATGATAATTAGTAATGTTGAACATCTTTTCATATGCTCCTTGGTCATTTGTATATCATCTTTGGAGAAAAGTCTATTAAAGTCCTCTGTCCATGTTTTAATCTAGCTATTTGGTATTTTTTTTGTTGTTTTTGAGTTTAGGTCTTTATGTATTCTGGTTTGATTTGAAACTATTTTATTCAATATATGGTTTGCAAATATCTTCTTCAATTATTTAGATTGACTTTTCAATGTGTTGATTTTGTCCTTGGATGCAATGACACTTTTAAGTTTGATGTAGCCCCAATTGCCTATTTTTGCTTTTCTCGTCTGTGCTTTTAGTGTCATATCTAAGAAACCAGTCCAACATTGCCAAGTCCAATGTTATAAAGATTTCTCCTGATGTTTTCTTCTAGATCCTATGTAGTTTGGGATCTTACATTTAGGATTTAATCCATTTGGAGTTAATTTTTGTATGTGTGGTAAGATATGGATCCAACTTCTATCATTTCCATGTGTATATATAATTTTCCCAACACAATTTGTTGCAGAGACCATGCTTTCCCTGTTGAGTGGTCTTAGAAACCCTTGTCAAGGTTATTTGACCATATATATGAGGTTTACCTCTGTCCTCTCTCTATTCTGTCTTTCTATTTGTTTTTTTTTTAATGCCCACACTACACTGTTTTGATTACTGTAGCTTTGTAATGTGTTCAGAACCAATGAGTATGAAGTCTCTGTTTCTTATCTAAATTGTCTTGGATATTTGGAGTACCCTGAGGTTCCGTAAAAGTTTTAGGATGGTTAAATTTTAGGATTTTGAGAGATTGTATTGAATCTGTAGATTGCTTTGAGTAGTATGTGCAGCTTAACAATATTAAGTCTTTCAATTCATGAACATTAAATATCTTTCCATTTTTTGATTCTTCTTTAATTTCTTTGAGCAATGTTTTTAGTTTTCAGTGTATAAGTCTTTTGCTTCCTGGTTTAGGTTTATTTCTAAATATTTTATTCTGTTGGATGCTATTATAGATGAAGTTTTTCTTAATTTTCTTTTTGAATTGTTCATTTAGTATATAGAAAGCAAACAATTGTGTGTTGCATTTGTATTTTGAAAATTTGCTTAAGTAATTTATTAGTTCTATTAGTTTTTTTTATGTGTGTTTGGACTCTTTAGGGTTTT
>VMDR010032499.1:0-11686 GCA_007922815.1 Macrotus californicus
AATGAAAGTTTACAAGTGGTCACAGTCAGAGAAATAAGTACCTCCATACACCCTTGCCATGGAATAGTGTCTGTCCTCCAGATGCCATGTGGCTGAGTGGAAAGTGGAAAAGAGGATTTATGATTTAAATAAATTACTTCCAGAGGTCATGCTTCCAAGCTGTTACTATGGAAATCATCTAAAGAATCTGAGGATAGACACTTATTTCTGTAAGCAAGTCAGTGGAATGAATGACACTGTAGCAACTTTACTTTTGAAAGTCACTTTTATGTACCTGTTCTATTATACTGGATTAAAAATATTATGCTCAACACAATTAGCAATTAGATTAATAAACATGCCCAGGCAAAAAGTAGTACCCATCACAATTTTTTGTTTTTCTTACTGGAGAAGACACATTTATCAGTAACAGTTTGGTGAATTATAATTTAGAGCAATAAAACCTTTCTTTATTCTAAGTCAAAGTAAATATTAGGGGGAGTTAGTCTCTAATGGAATGATCTTTGACAAATGGACAACAGGAAAAAGGATGGAAGCCTTGTTCCTCTCTTCCGTGTATGACTCCGAAGTATGATTTCTCCCTCGCCACCTTTTTTAAGAACTACATTTAAAATAGTAGATGGAAGAGAGGAAAGATGGCTCCTCTTTCTCTATTCTATTGACGAATTTATCTACATAGCTCCTGATCAAGACGAGAAAGCCAGATACGGGCCATTAAATGCTTTAGGCAGGAAGTGACAATTTCTCTCTCCCTTTTTCATTGCCCCGAAAAAGTAACATGGGCATATGTAACTTCAAGGCTTAAACAATTATAACTAGCGTACCTGGAAAAAGAACAAGAAGTCAGAGAATGTGAGTAACATCTGCCACACATACCCTCAGTAATCATACCATCCAGCTCTCCTCTTAACTGGGACTCTGCAGGCCAGTGTGGCCAAGGCCAAACCACTCCAGGAACTCTTGTAGCTACTTTTCTAGCTTTCAGGAAGCTAAGCTTCTCTCGCCCTTTAGAGTTGGATTGCTCCCATGTACCCCACTAGTTGGGTTAGGAGAATTTGGGACATCAAGGTTCATTCCTGGAAGGATTAGGGGCCTTCACAAACAAAGAGCTCTAGAACACACCTGAGGCAGAGGAACCTTAGTTCTTCTGAGTCTAAGGTTGTGTGCTTTCTTAGGAAGGCGGGTACAAGCCCTCTGAGAGAGAAAAATACCTCACACTCCTTTGACTACAGAAGGATAAAACAAAAATTATTGTAGTAGATTATTCTGCCACACTTCTAGTACTGGGAAAAAAAAATACAGATTATCAGACCCAATAGAACTGTGTTCTAATCTGCTTCTTCCTCTAGTCATCAGCATCCTTCATTTTGAGGAACAAGTGTTTTAAAGCCTCTGAATTTTAATCTCCTCACTTACAAGAACATTTTTTAAATAGTAAATATTTCAAATGTTTTCTGTGAGTTACCTGAAAATATACAGCTAAAGAACTGGCATTGGGCCATCTGTCTTTCATCATCTTGGCATTTTTTTTTATATAGGTGCATATAATTTTAGCTAACATTTTGGTCCCTTTTGAAACCTATGAATTATTTCTGATTCTGGCTCTCTAAGCATCCTATTTTTTTATAAATAGATGCAATACTTTCTTTTATCTCTCTGAGGAGGTTGACTACAGAATATTTAAATTTTCTCTGTTTGCTTTCTGTTTATTTCTGTGTGTCTGTCTTTCGTGTTGGAGTATTTCTTCAAACGTCTGTCATCCTTAACTCTCCAGTCATATTTAGTAGGCTGCCTAGAAGTTGTGTGGGTTTGCAAAATCCTTATGATTTGGGGGGTTTCACTGTTGGGATATCAGGCAAGGACTGAAAGTTGGTTGTTGAACCCACAATCACCAGTTTCTCCAGAGAAAGCTTCCAGTCTCCTGCCTGGAGCATTTTCTCCTGTCCACCAGAATCATGAGAGCAAGGTGAAAAAGGTAGCTGGATTTCTCAACACTCAGCATCCAGGTTTCACGTGACCTCCCATCTTCTTCTTCTTCCCACATCTCATCCTCAACTTCTGCCTGGTTCACCACAAACTTTAGCCTTTTGGGTCTGACTTCTCCACAGAATATACCCCTGGCCTCCCATAGGAGATGGATAGCCATTGAACTGTGCTTGAGGTTGACCTGTCAAGCAACTCCTCTGTTTTCATTTTTTAATCAGGATCACCTTTTGTGGTACTTGGAGCCTTCATTACTGAGTATTAGTGGATCCCAGAATGCAATTATCTTGCTTTTTATTGTCGCCCTCTGCATTGGTTCCCTCTCTTTTCCTAAGCCCTGTCTTTTTTCCACTTTCCAATACTGTGTTGATGTCTTCTTTTTAGTAGTGTTCTTCCCTTTCATTCTTTTTAAACTTGTAGATTTATGAACTTTAAATTTACCGTGCTTTTCTATGTTTAGTCAGAAATCTAGGTAGTAATTTAATCTTCTTTCTAACCCACCACACTGGGAAACATAATTTTCTCAATCACAGTGGCACACTTATGAAGAGATTTTCAAAATAGAATGAAGACAAGGTCATATCAGAATCACCAAGGTGTTAGGAAGAGTATGTGTGTAGCTGGCCTTCTTTCCAGATTGGTTTGCTTACTGAGGAGTCTAGCCCAACCTGAAACCTTCATGTGGTTTTTCAGGTCCCACCCCAAGCCATTACAAATATTTTACATGGAAGGCCTCACAGAGGAAAGCCGGCCTCCCCACATCAGACTTGGTGCATAGCCAAGTACTATAGTCTCTAAGGCTGGCCGTGCTCTTAAACACATCTGCATTCCTAGACTGGGAGCCTCCCCTCCAAAGAATCTTTATTTGAGGCATTAAGCAAACACCTTCTTCAAGTGCCCAGCTAAGGCCTCCTTAAGGAGGCAGAGATGAGGAGGGAAACTCAGACACTTTCCCCAAATCTATAGTGCTAAGTACTTTTCTGTACCTAGCTCTTTCCCCTTGCCCTCCACCCAGCTCCAAAGACTATAGAACTGAAGAAGCCTTTTGCTCAAGGCTTCTTCAACTCTAGATCTATGCTTATCCAAACCCTCAACCACTGTGCTGTTCTTAGGGGGAAATGGAACAGGGAGAAGATAGCACTTTCTGCACTGCAGCTTCTTACTCCTACTATTGCTGTAAGCAGTTAAACTTTTCACTATTACTTCAATTTTGGCTTGTTGCTTTAACTGGTTACTCCAACATCTGGTAGCTCAACTGTCTTCAATTCAGTTGAGCCCCTCACACACTCTCCTCCTTCCCCAGATTGTCCAGGTTTAAGTTCTGACTCAACCAGCACACATACAACACAAAGCACAGGGCTTTGTGGCTTTGTAAGCTTTAATTTCCTTGAGCCTCAGATTCCTCGTTTTAATATAGAAATAATAGCATTTATCTCTTCAAGCTCTGGGAGGGTTCAATGAGATGGATCATGTGAGGATCTTAGAAGTCTCAATTACATAGTAAATGCTGAGTCCGTAATAATGATACTGAAGATGATGATAGTAATGATTTCGGTTGTTTAACAGTAAGTGCTTTAAAAACTATACATTTTTCTTTTACAGGAGTTGGAATCAGTGTCTAATTTTCTCTCACTAAAAAAGTTAAACACCAATGTTTACATTGTGATGAGCAGACAGTTCCAAAAGAATAAATACCTTGAGCCTTGGGTCTTCAATTGAAATTTTTCTTAAATTTTGGTGAAAAGCATTGGCTCAGATTGTAAACCAAGCACCTTGGGGTCACCTCAGGCTTCCATTTCAGCCTCAGTGTTCTATGTATTTATGTCATATCAAACGATTTCAAACGATTCATCATGTTTGCATGATGAATTTTTGTGAAGGTTGATACTGTCCCAAAAGATGATCTTTATTTTTCTCCTCTATGCCTGTAACCATACTTATAATTCCATTTCCACAACTCTGTCTCAGGAGAGTAGGATAGAAATACCTGAAAGAGAGAGATCCTGATGGCTGGAAATCAATTCCTTTTAATGGCTCACTACTGTCACCAGCCTCCTCAGAACACATTGGCCCAATAGCTAGTACTTTTTCAAAACGGATTCCTCCTAATTATAAAGAGTTGCAAATATTCCCAAGATGCATCTGGATGTGCAGGTATTTTCGCCAATTAATTCAATAAACAGAAAATATGTATGTTCTTTACAGCTCCACAGGGAAACAGAAGACGTTTATAGAGATTAGCTATGCAACAGCTCCTGTTGGTTTAGAGGCAGCAAATTGGTGTTGGCATTTATTTACTTATTCACCTATGTGTCCATTTATGCAATAGGTATTGTGTGTTTTCTGTATGTGAGGCAGCTCTGAGCTAGAAAATCACCACAAAACACCATTGGAAGAGATATGACCAATTTACCTCCAGCTGGGCCTCTTGTGTGAATACTTTTATTTGAATTGATCATTATTCCTGTTGTAGAACATAGTCACTCCATACAAGGGGTTTCACTTCGCATGTGTTCATTTCATTGAGTTGACTCTTTCTTTGGACAAACACATAGTTATTTTGGCCATGGTGAAAACATACCTCAAACACATAGCTAGTTAAACTTGTTGGGGAATGGAAAACTGTTAGTGATTTTGTTGTGATGATATTAAGACAATTAGTTGCCAGACGACTTTAATACCTTTCACTTTTGAAAGCTCCTTGGGACTATTTTAAATTATCAAAACACCCATGAGAAGGCAACAAGATTTGGGATGTGGTGTAAAAGAGGAGTTTTGTCCTCTGATGGATCAGGGAAATAAGAAATCATTTAATAAGTGAAGAGTAATATTAACATGACTTTTTGGTTTATTGCATGTTCCATAGATATTAGCACTAAAGATGAAAATATGGATTTTAAGATGCATTAATGGTAATGTAGGGGTCCAATAATGTCAGCTTATTTGGTGAAGAATAACTAAAATTGTGAGGGTCTCTGAAGTTACTCTCCTAGGAAACAATTTAAAGAACTATTACAACATACCTGGCAAAAATTAACAAAAGGGTAGGAAAGTACTTGAACATTTTTCAATCATAAGATAAATTATTTTATTCTTATATGAAGTATTTGAAACATTTCTAGAGAAACCAAATAGAAATGGTTGAACTACAGACAGGAGCTAAAGTCCACTTAGTCCATTAATAAGAATGAGAGGAAAATAAAAACTAACAATGGGAAGTGGGCAGAGGACATGTTAAAATTAGATTTTGTAAGCTATAAAAATCCCTGTGCTTCTCCAAGCTGTTTATCTCCAGTTGCAAATGGTACAGTTAGGTGTTATGTACATTAAAGAAAGGTATGCTCTAAAATGACAACTGATATAAATTTTATGCCTATTATTGGTGGGAACTACAATACTAATACTATTATTGGTGAGTCAGTTGGGAACTACAAAGATGATCACAGATCTTATTTTATTTAAAAGGTTTTGGCAGAAGCTCTTGGATGAGAAATTGAAATCCAAAATACCATTTGTGGCACCAGATGGGTTTTATGAGTTAAATGTCTTACCCTTTCAACTAAAGAATCCATGTCTCTTTCTAAGGATTGGCTCATGATTTAGTAAATGGGTTGGTTAGGGTCACTCAACACTGATGACACACAGGCGTGCAGCCAGACAGCTTCAAATGAACATGGGGACTCTCTTGGCTTGGTATTAATGTTAACCATAAAGCTGGCCTTATGCTCAGGCTGCTTACACAGGTGTGATATTGTGACCCAAGATAGGAGATAGAAATATAAACATTTGTGGAATAAGATTAATAAAGACTTGTAATATCTTTAAACAAAGAAGCAAATTAGAAAATGTATTTAACAACATGCACTATGCTCCTAATCTGTATCAGAAAAAGTGCTCATGGGTGAAGGTACCTGTTTGCTCACATCAGACTCAGCCCATCATGAGATTTCCAACAGAACAGAAAACTGGAAATGGAAATATACCCCTTATTATGGAAGGTAGATTTAGATGGAGAAATACTATGTTACTTTTCCAGGTTTTCTGGTGGTCTGCATGATCACAGGGCTCTTATCTCGCTCTGTCCATTAAATCAGCTTTCTTAAACCTTGCCCAGTCATGAAATAACAAATTGCTGCCTAGTTTGCCCTGCAGTGTCAGTGTACCTCGGAACAAAAGCTTGTCATCTGCTGAGCCCCTCTGAACTCCTAACAATTTCCCCTGGTACGGTGGCAACATTTATCATCCAGGAACAATCCAGCATCACATCATAGAGGCCCGGCGTGGTGAGCTCTGTCGTAAACTGCTCGCTGCCTCTGGGAGAGCTCATGATAGACATCGGTCTGTCCACAAATGAACCAGTAAAAACCAGTCCAAACAAAGCAGCTCACCAAGCAAAACTCTTCCCACATTATTTTTACCTGGTCCTTCATTTCACCCATCACATGTTATAACAAATACTATTTTCTTTTTTTTCCATAACGTCTGATTTATTCTGATTTCTCTTTAATCATCATCTCCTTACTACAAAAAAAAAACCCTCCAATGTTTACAGATTTCAATCTCCTTAATATTTTCCCTCCTGTTAATTTCTATAGTGATTGCTTTTTTAATAACCCTCTATTATTTCTGGCAAAACATTATGTCTAAATGTGTTAAGTCAAGCTTCACATAGCATTTTTCTAAGGCCAAAGTCCTTGTATAAAATCTAGTAGGTATTCAATTAATGATAACTGTGTAATACTTTTATCTTGAACTTTAAATGTGTATGTTTCCTCACCCACATTTTTGCCTGTTTTCCTAATTGCTGCCCAGCCATCACCATCAGTTTTAACTTTTCTTGTGTCTGTGTCATGTTTCACCATAGAACAGTTAAATCACCAGGATGAGATCAGCAGAAGTTGTATTTCTACTTGAGTGATATTGAATGCAAGACCATTTTCAAGACATACTTTCTTTAAAAAATAATGAGAGGAACATATAAGGTAAGACTTTCAAATATTCAGTTAACTAGCAATAATTATGGAATAACTTTTGAAATCTGTTAGTCTATCATTTAAGGTCTCAGATCTTCTTTTCTGTTCTTCCAGCCTAAAGGCAGAGATCCAGTTGTCTTCCTCTTTGCTTCCTCCATAGCATTTGCCAAAGGAAGCTTCTTGTCTCAATTATCACAGATATAAAATATTTGCCCCTGCCTCAGGGTTACCCAATTCTCATATTTACATTCTTGAAAAAGAGAACATGGACCAATGTTAATAAAATAACTTGGAAGATGTATTGGCATTGCTTTAGGAAATATTCACCTTAACAGTTCCACATGTCCACACACACATTTACAGTTTCTCTGTCTTTCTGAACATTATCTTTTACATCTATGCTTGGGAACAGGTGTGTGAAAAGAATTGGTTTAGTCAGTGATTTCCTGTGCCCAAGAACATGATTTCAAAAGCACATTCCTCTCCTCTCCTGGAGCCCCTTGCTCAGCTTCTCTGTTTTCATAACTACTTAAGGAACTCTACTATAACTAGGGAAGGAGACCACTGCCTTGAACAGTGGAGTTTAATGAGATGTTTCCTGAAATTAATAAAGGAAATCCCAAGATCAAACAATAGAAATAGTGGATAGACTCTACACATAAGACAAATGGCAGGAAAAATCCTGAGAAATGAATTCTCACCAAAAAGAGAGAGAAAAAGAGAGACATTGAAAGAGAGAAAGGGAGAAAAAGAGAGAGAATAACACAGGCTGAAGAGGACTAGGACTGTCAGTGCTCACAACAAACAGAGATAAACTTGACGGCACTGCACTGGGACCTGGGGCAAAGGATGTGAAGAGAGGAGAGCAATGCACTCATGAGTTTCAGTAACATGAGCTCTGCTACTCAGAACACAACATTTCCCCTGGAGTATGAAAGTGAGGTATGAAGTTCTTAATGTTCAATATGAGTAGATGCAACTCCATAAGGAGAAATAACCCTCAATGTAAAAACAGGCAAAGGTCATGAGTAGGCAATGCATCTTCCAATAATGGAAAGTAGAGGGGAGGGGGACAACCAACAACATATGCAGGGTACTTGAAATTAAAGAAATAACATTAAAAAAATACTTTTATTCATGACATCATTTTTTTAAAAAAAAGAACATATTACCACATTTTTCACATTTCTGCCATACCCAAATAGTGATTGTTTTTAAAAATCAAAATCTACTCTCAACAAAAGCTAACTTCTTAACATTAGGGTTTTGGATATGCAGTAGTGTGCTGGAAAGTAATTCTAAATAGCATAATTCATTTTTTGGAGGAATGTCTCTTTAAGCGAGTTCTGTAACAACGCCATCCAATTCTTCTGTGTCAGAGCCTGGACTGCACCAGGCGTGTTGCTCAGGGCTCCATGTTCTTATGCCCTGGGCCTTGTGTTTCTCTTAGATAGTCAGGGCTCAGAATGAAGATGGCCTTGTAAAGAATTGACATATTTGAATTATTATTGTTTGGCTTTACTGGGAACTTCATCCTGGAATTAGATCAAAAGTTGGTTACTACCATTAATGTAAGGTTGCTAAGTAGAACAGACAGCGCAATCTCAGCCTAGTGAATAGTTTGACCTTAAAGTTAACTTAGTGTTTGTTATAGTCAGTTTCAGCTACTATAAGACAGCTATTTTCAGCCTTTTTCATCTCGTGGTATATATAAACTAGTTACTAAAATTCTGAGGTACACCAAAAATATATTTTTTGCCCATCTGACTAAAAAATAGATATAATTTTGATTGACTTACAAAAATAATATTATTTTACTATTGTTAATAATATTATTACCTACCCTGTTTGCTCACAGTGATTTTTTTTTAATTAGGTGCTTATATCTGTATATAAAGATTTCTGGTACCAAGAATTAACCAATCAGACACAACCTCATTATGTGACATGACCAATAAGATGCAACTCTATTATATGACCTATATATTTAGGATTCAAGACAGGGTGTTCACAGTGGATGGCTATCATTGTGTTCGCTGTTGTCATTTTTTCATATGACAATCTAAAGTAAAAGAGATTAGTGTCCCTGACTAAATGGTCAGGTATTGCAAGCTTTAAAAATTCTTGTGGCACACCAGTTGTAAATTGCTGCTCTAAGACAATTAAAAAGGAACAGAGGAAAATATTGGAGGTGGACTCTCATAGAGGGGGGTCAAAGCAGCCATAGTTTTGCTTGATTTATTCTAGGCTCTCTGTTCAGTTGAGAGAAAACAAATACCAAGAAAGGTCAGATAAGAAAACCTTCCAGCTCTCCATTCTAGAACTGCTAACGTCCATTCCCAGCATTTGCCTTAACAGAGATGACACCTTGAATGATTAGATCTCTGGACATTCCTTTCATAAACAGAATCCAGGGTACATTTTGTAAATTCATGTTTTTCCAAACAGCATTGTGTTAGAGATCAATAGACACTTGTCAGTATATTTCAAATAAAGGTATTCACATTCTCTTTGTTATTATTTTTCTCCTTCTGCACTTAGATTTCTCTGAACTTGATGAGAGGGGATGGAGTGATTCATAGAGCAGTGCTGAGGCATTTTAAAAACCCTGGCTGTAATTCCATTAAAATACCATGAAAATTCCACCCTCATTCTTATCAAAGAATTCAATAAAATTATACAACCAATTATGAAATCCATTTCTGACCATGTCCCCAACTGGCTGGATATTCCTAGGTTAGGTTCCATAGCTAAGTCCCTGCCTTTCTCTGTTTCTTAACCCTCGTGCCTAATAGGTTAGCACACAATGAACTAGCAAGTTGTAACTGCAGTCAGAAGAAACAGGAAAGGCTAGCAGTTTTGGAAGGCAGGGTATACTCAGGTGAGAACCTAGAAGGGTAGAGAGCCCGAAAGCTGAAGGTTTGAAGCAGAGACATCTCTTCTTCATTTTCCTGAGGGCTGGTTTAAAAAGATCCTGTATTACTTGATTACTCCAAGCAAATACAATATTTTAAAATATCTAACACATCTTAACTGGGTTATGACATCATGTCTGAGACACAGAACTGCATCTGACCAGACAGCAGCCTAAATCATCTGAGTGATGATGTCTTTATGATGTTACATATTTTTCAAACAAGACATTCAATTAGCGCTCATTATGATGGAAGAGATATCTTGGCAACTCATCTTCCCTCCCTTTGCTGCCTCCAAGCAGTCACAGAGACTTCTGGAAATCTTTCCCCCACCAAGTCATGCAAGACATGTGTTTGTTACTGAGCCATTGCAGCTCTGCTGGATAAATATAAGGGAACAAAATATTCCAGTCCCAAAAAAGCCCAAGGTACAGATGGTCCTGTCACATGGCTGATGGTCCTGTCACATGGCTGTGGTCACGCATCTTCCAGGTCTTGGGATGACAGAAAAGATAGTAGAAAACTGGTCAATAACAGCAAAAAAGAGGTAATTGCCTTCCTTAGCATTTAATTCCCTGTTCTTACAGGGCTTCAGAAGGAAACAATCCTAACGATAGCTACAATATACCAGGGCTTCAGAAGGAAACAATCCTAACGATAGCTACAATATACTTAAGAGCTACACAGTGCGGGGCAGTGTGCTGCATGTGTGACATACCTATGGATGTGACAGATGGTAAAGCTGGCCACCTGTGTCCTTGGACACTTACACTGGGAGAAGAATGAAAAAGGAAACAAAACTGAACTTGTTAGAAGGAAATCTGAATTTGCTGTGAGATGTTCTTTATGGGATGATATTTTAAAAATAAAGACTTTCAGGAGAATTAAATTAAAATAAATTTCAGGAAATGGTCTAAGGTCCTGCTGTATAAAATTGTTTTGTAGGGGCCAGTGGTCCACGCAAATCCCTGTAGCTCTTTCTCCAAAGCAAATAGATATTTCCATTGTCATCATTCTCGAGAAGGTCAGTCCAGTGGTAGGAAAGGTGGAGAGACAAGGATTAGAAAACGGAAGTGCTCCCCCAGATCCCCTTTGACCATTTTTGTGACATCTCTGCCCCCACTTGCTTTTGCTTTAAACTACCCCACTTTGTAACTCTCTGTGTGTGGCTGTCCTTGGCTATTGGAGCCAGAAGTTCATGCAAGGTTTTGTGTCCCTGGAACAGCCATTAACCAATGACTACTGTCAGAGTCTAACAGCCTAGATTCTTACCCCAAGTTGGTACAAATTCTGAGGTGTAACGTACGTGTCAGGGCTCCCTGTGGACCAGGCTGAAACTGGGATTTTGCCTGTAATTGCAGCCTTGCTTGATCTCATCCCTTCCTTTTCCTTCACTGCCTTGCACATGTCTCCTGGGAGCAATTCTTTAACAAATCACTGGCACATGAATCCTCATCTCAAGCTTTGATTTTAAAGAACAGGGAGTAAAACTGGTATGAAGGGTAAATATTTCCCAGTATTTTTTGAAATCATAGACTTAATTTTGCTTATGTTTTGAGATATGGAATTATATGTAGTGCTTCTAGAATGTGTGTGGACATCAACAAGGAAGGGAAGATGAGCTAGGTACCTGATGCTGTTTCTCATTGCCTGGTTAAGGCCCCATTAAGGGTATGAGGAGACTTGTCCCCATATTTTTTTTCTTAGAGTTTGCTGGACCTTGGGAAGGAAGCAGAGCCTGAATCAGTCTCCAAGCCAAATATTCACAAGGGCAAAGGAAATTCAAGGAGAACATGAGTGAGAAAAATTATGAAC
>VMDR010032500.1:0-11685 GCA_007922815.1 Macrotus californicus
ATATAATGTCAGATGCTAGTGTTGTGAAGAAAAACAAAGCAGGAAAGAGGAATAGGGGCTGCTATCAGACAAATGACAACCTTTCTGAGCCTCAATTTTCTTATCTGTGAAATAGATCATAATCTCCACCTCATTGGATTCCATTGATAATTACAGTGGGAATGTAGATAAAATGACTGGGCCCTAGAGGATGTCAATGGATGTTTCTTCCCCAGTCTTCCCTTAACCTGCTGATGCCAACAAAACCCACGTGGCCAGCATTCAGAAGCAGCATCTTCCTTGTGGAATTTCAGAATATCCCTGGTGTATTTTTGTCTTTATCTATATTGAGAGTATCATATTGCCATTAGAAGATTCTAGGCATTTGTTGTTATCTATGGGGAGGCATCCTATGTTGTAGGAAACACAGAGACTTACGAACCAGACAAACATGAATTCGAATCCTGGCTGCGCCTCTATCAGTCATTAGACCTCAAGCCTTAATTTAATTGTTGTTAAATTGGAAATTATAGTAACTGCAATGTCAGACTGGAAAAGGGTAAAATTAAATCATATATAGACTAACACCAAGAACATTCCCTGCATGCAATGGGTGCTGTGCCTGTTACAGGTCCTGCTCTTCTCCTATTGGCAACAGAGTTATGAACTGTCATCTCCAAAAGGCCAGCTGGTGACAGAATCAGCACCTGTACCAACATGTGGCACCTATTTATGCCTCACCTGCTGTCAGGCACTGCCAAGAGGCAGCCTGCACCCCAGGAGAGGCAGATAAACAGACTTTGATGTAAGGGACACATGCAGAGGTGTTGACAGGTGACAAGAACTATGTGGGGATGTTGAGGCACCCAAAAACTAGAAACAGCTGGAAGCTGTTAGCAGTCTTAGGGACAGGGGAGGGAATAGTGCTATGTGGGAGCCCAGGGAGAAATGGAACCTTGAAAGGGGTCCTCCAGCAAAAGTTTCAATAATGGAGGGACCTAACCTTCCTCATAGCAGGGAGGTGAGCTGGGAGGGAACAAATGAGAAATATCCCGTCCTGTCCTCCCACTTCTGATCTGTTGCTTGCAGTTAGTGGAGTCCAACTGAAAGCCATCTGGCAAGGAATCCAGTGTGTCAGTCCACAGAGCTGGGTCTCCTGGATATACAACATTGCAGAAAATAGTTGAGAATGAATCTTGGAAAGTAAATGGAGGAGAAATAGCACAAACCTATAACCTAATGTTGGCTCTTGAGACACATCTGGGTACCTGTTCTTCCTATATAACAGTGGTTCTCATACTAGAGTCTGGCTTCAAATCCTCTGGCAGGCTTGTTAAACCCAGATTACTGGGTCCATCCCGAGAGTGTCTGATCCTGAGGTCTGGGTTGGAGCCCAACAATTTGCATTTCTAACAAGTTCTCAGATGATGTTGATGCTGCTCATCTGAGGACCACACTTTGATATCCACTGCTTTATAACATGAGATTTTGGGGGAGCAGCTTCCTTTCATCTGTGTTTAGCATTTAACTGGGTGTACTACACCCCAGCACAGCTTCACAGCCAGCAGGACCCAAAGCAGCTCAGAACTATCAAGGGTAGCCATCTGTGGCTTCCTCAACTGACAGCCCCAGGGCCATAGACTCTCCAGAGGGGCTGCCCTTTCCTTGCCGTCACCCACCCTGTCCTTGCTCCCTCCAGACCTGTTCTACTGTCTGATCCTTGTTAAGACTTCCTTTCCTGCCTGCCCAATTGCCTACAGTTGACACCACACATATACACACATGTACACCCACACCCACATACACACACGTGCATGAACACACACACTATGATTAGCTACACCTAGATGCCTGGCCTGTTTCCTAGGGGAAGATGAGTCATCTACTCCTTGGGGGATCTGAGACATCATGTGCTTAGACCAGGAGGTCATATTCCTGGTCACTCAACATTGCCTCTTTGCAGACAGCCCTGCTAGTCTGCAACTTCCTCTGACATCTTTGTTTCAGGGGAAATGAACACAAAATGCTCCTGGGTCCCTGCCAAACTGGGTCTATTTTGGCACCTCCTCAGTCCCTCGATGGGCTGAAACCTATCTGAGAGCTACTTTCCTCTTCCCCTTCTTGTTCTTACCAGGCTTCTTGTCTGATCCATCCTTTTCCTTGGCTTCCTGCTGTAGAGATGTCACTCCAACAGCAGCCCCTCTCTTCCATCTTTACTAAGCAGCTGCTAGAGTAATATATGAGATGCCCCACAGAGTGTCAACAGTGGAAAAGACCTCCCAGGAATACATATTGTTTGGGTCCCTTCTTCTAGGGGTCTTTACCCCCATTCCATGCAGTTCTAGTCTGGCTCTTGTCCCATAAGCCAGACCTCCTCCCTAACCCCAGCTACAGGGCAAAAGAGACAAAGTCCTGACCAATCAGCACAGCCCATTCCCCTGGACACAGGGCTCAGCCCAGGGCTTTGTCACCTCGAAATAAGTCTCCTTGGTATAAGGATTATTTTACATTGGCCTGAGTGCCAAGCAGGGGCAATCAGACTGATTTCCTGGAATAAGTGTACAGATACCCAAGAAGCCGTCCTTTTACCAGCTCCTGAGAGCCAAAGATGTGCAGCTCTTGGGTAGTTTGAAATTGACCACAGTGAGAATATTTGTGCCATGAAGAAATCAACAAATGCTACAAATCAGAGAATTTTTTTATTTGGAAAGCCAATTGTTAAAGCTTTTACCACCATGCAACAGCACTGGAAAGAGCAGCTTTATTTCCCTCAGATGGCTAAACTGGGAGGTTGTGAAGTCAGCCACTTGTGCTGCAGGGAAAGAGCTGTGGGAAGTAGCAGAGAATGGAGGCAATGCAGGGAGAAGCAACGTCAAGACTAATGGAAAAGAAAGAGAGAGCTGACAATATGACGTGTACTCCTGGATCCAGGCATACCTGAACCCTAAACTTTCCCAGTTATATAAAATTGCCTGTTTGCATTAGCTAGTTTGAATTGGGTTTTCCTTCAAACAACCTGAAGAACCCTGACTGAAATGGGGCTTAGGAAAAATTATCCTTTTCCACTTGAGGACTCCTAAACTTGTCACACACAAAAAGGGGGATGCTTACTCAGTCGAAAAGGAAGTCAATCTTCTCATGGTTGTGGGGTAAATGAAGATGGAACCTGATCAGCCCCTGCCAAGCAGGATGCAGGGCATCTGGGGTGTGGCTCTTTAGCATTAGACTCACACTTTCAGCCCAGCTGGGGATCCTGGGAGATATTCCAGGCCAGGCACCCCAGAGGTTGGGTGGCCAGCTTGGAGAATTTCCCATCACCACCACCATCATCATCAATAAGCTGAAGTTGGACTCTTCTGGTCTTCATTGTTGTGAATCTCAAGATGCAGGCATTTACAATTGGCCCTCAAAGGGAACAGAAGTTGTCACCTCAAAATATACTTCAGCATAAGAATTATTTTATGTTGATCATTCTTTTTTTAATTACTTTATTGTTGTTCATTTACAGTTGTCTGCATTTTCCCCCCACCACTCCCCCAACCCCAGCCAATCCCACCCCCCTCCCCCACTCCCACCCTCCCCCTTCGTTATGTCCATGTGTCCTTTATAGTGTTTCCTGGAAACCCTTCTCTGAACTGTTCCATTCTTTTTTTAAGACTTTATTTATTTATTTATTTTTAGAGAGAGGGAAGGGAGGGAGAAAGAGAGGGAGAGAAACATCCATGTGTGGTTGCCTCTCGGGTACCCCCTACTGGGGATCTGGCCCACCACCCAGGCATGTGCCCTGACTGGGAATCAAACCAGTGACCTTTGGTTCTCAGGCCGGCACTCAATCTACTGAGCCGCACCAGCCAGGGCCTATGTTGATCATTCTTAAAAAATAGCAGACACAGGTGAAGCTCTGAAAACTTGAGTAGAAGTTACCCTTTCATAAGACACATTTACATGTATAAGGAGGTGTCTCCCCCTCTGTACCAGGAAAAGGAGGATGCCTCTAAATCTCTAGAAACTCTTATCAATGGAGAAGGCATAGCTTTAAGTCCACATAATAGCCTTTCCCTTGTTTACTGTGATTTTCCTGGCCACCTCACATAACTGGTCTCCCCCAACTCCCAAATTTTCTTTTTTTTTCAGCAGTTGATGATATTTAACATGGTGGCTTGGG
The DNA here is from genome assembly GCA_007922815.1 of Macrotus californicus. Lineage (NCBI taxonomy): Eukaryota > Metazoa > Chordata > Mammalia > Chiroptera > Phyllostomidae > Macrotus > Macrotus californicus. The sequence goes on from VMDR010032500.1 coordinate 4,145, forward strand.
TCATTTAGGGGAGTTACTTGGTTTTCCTGGGTCTCTCCCATTTATACAGGGGGTATACAAGTTACTAAACTTTTATTTGTTTTTCTCCTGTTAACCTGTCTTTTCATTACAGGGAGGTGTCAGCCAAGAATGTAGAAGGGCAGAGAGCAATATTTTTCCTCCTCCACAGCCCTTATCCAGCCAGGAGGCCTCCAAATGCCCCCATCCTGCCTGTGCTGCTGGCCCAGGCTAGCTGTGCACAGCCTCCTCTCAGGAGGAACAGTGCCAGGCAGTCACAGGAGACCCCTTTATCATCTAATCCCCTAATCTATAAAGCCAAGAGAGGTCATTCCAATGTCTTTGCCTAGAACAGGATCCTGTGCTCCAGGCTACTGGCAGCTTTTGCCTCAACACAGGAGAGGCTGCATATTAAATCCTTCTCTCAAAGACATACTCCTTCAATCCCAGCCTCAGCCCAGTTGCTGTTAGAATCTTGAGGAACCTGGACCTTTTCTGAAGTGCCCACTTGTGTTATTTCTGAGCCACTCCCCACAATCTTTCCCGTGATAGTAAATGCCCCCATCTTTTGTTGCAGGGTAGTTAACCTGCCCTCAACCCCTTCAACTTTTCTTCCAAAGTGATTGGCCTTGAAACCCTAACACCAGGAGGTTCTACAGGTGTTACTTCTAGCAGAGAGGAGAAGGGGAAAAGACTGAGACTTATCTTACAGCCCAGACTGGGCAGAGGAAGGAGGATGCCCCATCATAGAGAGAGGGCAGCAGGCTGAGCCCCAGGAGAGTGGGAGAGGGAGACAGACCATGGACAGCATGTTGTGTTCATAAAGGGGCCCTGGACCAAGGGTGCAAGCAGCAGAGAGTAGCCCTGGGAGTTGAACCCAGAGTCTGCCTGGCCTCTGCATGTCCAGGCTGTGCATGTGTATGTGCACACATACATGTGCCTGTCTACAGCTCCTTGTAAAAACCCCAGTTCATAAAGCAAGCTACATGATGCCTCCTTGGTCAAACTCCTTCCCTCTTCATTGACCCAATACTGTTTTCCTCTTCTCACTGACACCCCAGCCCCCAAGGAGTTGGGCCACTTTTCGTACTCTCTCCTCACCCCAGGTTTGTTTTCTTTTCCTGAGAGTCTTAAGTTTCCATCTTTCATCTTAGGTCTTTAATCCCAAGTCAGAAGGCTAAAGAAACCTACCTCTCATAGCCAAGCCATTAACTAATTGCCAAAGGTGGATGCTTCACATTATATTAATCCCACTGCAGAAGCCAATCGCCTACTCCTTGCTTCCTGAGTTGTGCTGATAAAAAAGACAAACCACCTGCTACAGCCGTGGATTGCATTGCCATGATGGATGGCCCGTGTCCGGAAAGGGTGTGGGTCAACCTCGGAGACTCATGTGTCAGACTGAGGAGCGAGCTGAGAGATGGGCAGGAGTGAGTGGCCAGCTGCCAGGATAATTGTCTCTCCAGCTGAAAAGGAGCCAAGATAGCAGTGTCCCCAGGTACCGTTGCTCAGGCCTGGCTGGCATAGACTACTGCCCCAGGATGGCAGGGCCTCTGAGGACAAACACAGGTGAGAAGGCCTGAAAGGCCCCATCCCCCTCTTCCCAGCAACTGTTCTCTTGCTAAATCAGTAAGTTCAAGGAGACAGGCTTTCAGCTGACCATCCAGGCTCTGTGGGCACAAACCTTTCTGATGATGGTCCTTGATGGCAGGTGGTCTCCTCAAGCTTCCTCATGCCTCCACTGTGGGCTTAGAGTCCACACCAGCACCGTGTGGGGACTCTGTGATGGCCTATTTCCCAGTAGGACTTGTCAGCGGAGTCTGCGTGCATGGGCACATATCCTGCTTCCACACTTCCAGGATCAAAAGAAATTGCCTGATTGACAAACCTCCTTCATAGTTCCTGTGCACTGGGCCCATGGGTGGGCTGTGGCTACTGTCGCAGTCAGCTGACCTAATCCATTTATCTTATTTACACTGTGTTCCAGTTTCCATATTCAAAGTTGGAGTCTCCCAGATTGGGTATGCAAATTAGACACAATGATTTGAAAATGAGCAGAGGCCTGACACTTTTTAAAAATAATCATTAAGAACCTTGCCACCCTGCCACTGAGTAGGAGGTGGGAAGTTAGAAGTGAAAGTGTGTGATGCATAGCTTCCCCTCCTTCTCCCAGCCTTCCTGTAGCTTCACTAACCCCTGTCCCTTTTCACATCCACTCCATTGTTGGGGAGGTGATGAGCACAGGCATCATTGGGGAGAAGAAGGCTGTCAGGAGATTCACAGAGAGCTACACAGAGCTAAACAAGGCTACAGTGGGATTCCAACTGACACAACATGCATACATCCTGCACCCTGGATTCCCACAGCCCACTACTTCAACAAGCAAGAGACAGAGGTTCACCCACCCACTTTATTCTTTTCTGGGAGGGCGCGTGGTGAGGAAGCTGAGCCCATGAATGGTAATTTTTCAGGGACTTTCTTTAGGGCAAGCATGCCACTTGTAGGCCAGTCAATAGGATAATCATGGGTCAAATTTCCCCCAAATAAGTCATGTATGACCTATTCTGAGTTTGGGTAGGTAAAGAGAGTACTACATTATAACCTGTGACTGTGTAACTTTACAGAATCTCTTTCTCCCTCATTCTCTCCTCAAACCTCCTTCAGGCAGATGCATTTGTTGAAAAGTACAGCAAACTGGGCCTAGCTTAGTCTTTATTGATTCTCCACTGACAAAGCCAGCATGTAGATGAGGCCATGCAAGAGCACTGAATCTAACCCTTCTTCAGGAGCTCCTAGGGGTGCATTGACCATGAGGCACCAGGAATGGTTCCACAAGGCATCCTGAAGAGTGAGTCACCTCTGATGGGTCATTTGGAGGCCAGTGGGGGAGCCTAGGTTTGAAAAATGGTAAAGCATGGCCATCCAAAGCTCCTCATGCCATAATCATGCCTCTCTGGTTATTCCTGCTCCAGCCTCTGGCAGCCTGCTGTGTTGTTTTCTAGTGTGGCATTCTAAAAAGGAACTTCATTTTAGTTCAAAGTTCTATGGATTAATTTGAAGCTTATATCTTACTTTTTTTTAATACACTGAAAAAATAGCATGTAATCCCAACTTCTTCCAAAGGCAGAGCAAGAGAATTCAATAACAAAGTTGTATCTCACTTGGCAATCAGGAAAAGCTGCCTTTTTTTTTCCAAGGGTCCTTGTTTATTTTTCTGTTTCTAAGAATACACAAAAGAGACATCTCCAAGGCAGTATGAACCATTTCAACAGGAATTTCAAAAATGGCATTCAAAACATTTTGTTAATAATTAGGCAAATGTGAGTCAGTCCCCAACATGCAAATAATGATAACTAACATCAGAAATGCTATGGCAACTTGCCTCTGACAAATATGACAACATTCACAGAGGTTTTAGTAGAATTAAGTACAAGATCCTGAAGAAGATAATGCCAGATTTAACCCCAAAGTGTCTATTTTGCATTAAGAACCTACTCAAAGCCCTTGCTAGCTCTCAAGAAAAACCTAAGTGTCCTCTGAATTTTGATTTAATATGATTCATTAAAGGCAAGCCACCATTGGTGACCAAGTGATGTTTTTAATTATTATGTTCCTGTTCACTTCTGTATGGTGTTGTTGTTATCATTCTAGCAGATACTTACAAATATGACTTCTGTGGGGATTCCCTGTGATCTCCACAAGGACTGCTGTTGCTAATGAGAGCCAGGCAGGCCCCCAGCCAAGGGGGCTGCTGATTATCAAGCCAAGAAATATCCAGACTCAAAAACTAATGAGCTGGCAGAGACACCAAAACAGACTAAGACTGTGGAATGCAGCATTAGGGAGAGAGGCCACCAAGACAACCTTAGGAGTGAGACAGAGTGGGGAGATGAACTTTAATTCTATCTGCACATTTGCAGTTCCTAACATACAGGGCAGCTGTGTTGGCAGAAGCTGAGGGAGTTATTTGGAGGTTCTGGCAATATGGCTGTGGGCCATAAAAGAGTATATTTGTTCCCTGAATGCTTTACTAACTTAGGGAGCCAACACTTGAAAATCAGTTCTGCCTAGGATAATGTCTCCTGCCCACCCTCCACACCTCTGTAAATCTGCTCTACCATTCCAAGGCCCACGTGCATTCTATCTCATCTGGTAGACCACTCCAATCAAAAGTGGTTTTATTCAAAGAACATTTATTAAGTTCCTTCTGTGTCCCATGAATTGGGCTAGGTGCTAGGAGATGACTCTGTGACAGTCACTGTCCTGAAAGAAGAGCTGAGAAAGCCAACATAGAAAGAAATGCCGCAAGGAAGTGGGCACCCCAATGGCTGTTCCATTCACTGAGAATCTAATCACGTTCTGCCTTGTGATCTGCTCTTGCCTTGTGATCATGATCTGAGATTTCACTCAGGAACTGATCCAGACATATGTCTTGGGGGCAGAGACAAGCCAGGTACTCACCAAAACTATTCCCTCTTCCAAGGCACACAGTTAAACTAATTTTTAAGTCCCACTTTGATCTAAATGACAGACTACCTTTCACCAATCAAATGTGAGCAAAAAAAATGAGATAGTTACAAATATGGGTGCCTGGTTGAGGGTGCTGGTGCCTCTCTCTCTCTGTCCCCACCCTTCTCTTTCTTGTCTGCTAGCTACTAGCTAAATGACATCACAGTGGTTTTGAAGGCAAAGTGACAACATGTTAGGAGATACATCAGGTTCCCTAAAATAGAGATTGATACGGGGGTTCCTACACAAGGGATTTAGCAACAGGAAGCTACTGGTGAAACCTGCAAAAGAGTGAGAGAAACAAGATAAGGCAAGGGAGAATCTAAGCAAACAGGTACTTTGAGATAAGATTTAGCCTCTGATCCACCAAAGAGCTCTGGGAACTTGAAAAGCTCCATGGAGCTGTGTCCACTTTAGGCCAAGGAGCCAGACATCTGTACCCCTGTGTCAGTCAGTCATTGGCTATAAGCTACCCTGGAGGCTACTTGTCCTCTCAGGCATTCCTGGGTAGAATGGATGCTTGTCAACTCAGGGCAAATAGCTGGATAATGGTGCAACTGTGAACCCTTAGCAGCCAACATTTACAACAGTGACAGGTTGGGAACACCAGCCTGATAAAGGGAAACTGAGAAGAGACCTAGTAGTATCTACTACAGTGGATCCCTGAATGACTGTTTGGAGCAGAGCCCCCACCTACATTCAATTGTAACCTGCATAAGAAGAAATCTTTTGCTGTTATAAGTGTTAAGTCACTGAGATTTAGAGTTTGTTACAGCAGCTAGGATATAACTAGTTGCACACCTAGCCTCTTAAACCAGGAGTTGGTGAACTTGTTCTGTAGAGGACCAGATTATAAATATTTTAAACTCTTCAGATTATATGTTCTCTGTCATTAGTACTGGCCAGTTTTGTCTTATGGGCTCTACTTTGCCAACTACTACCCTAAACTATAACCCGCAAGAATGGGAAGTATGTCATTGAGTTCTTTCTTTTTCACCTAAGGCCTAGGACACAACTTTACATGTACTATGCAACCCATTAAAGTCCAGGTGATTGATTTGAAAATTAAAAATAAAAGCACGGTTTGGGTTATGGTTATTGCTTAATTTGATTTCGTCTTGAGTGGCCACAATAGAGCTGACTTTCTGGGTCTTGTGGAGATTGTTCTAAATTTGGTGTGGGCTCGTATTGAGTTCCTATTGGAGATGGCAGGCTGTAGCTCCCCATACCTCAGAACCCACTGTCTCAGGTATCTCTCACCAGTGAGAACAGAAGTTGGCAGGAGAGATCAGCAAAATCCAACATGCAAGCAGGGCCAGTGCTAATTGTGGAGATTTCAGACATGCAAAAAGACCAACATCCTCATGTCCTAGAATCTTGGGGTTGATCAACGTTTCATCCACCCAGTGCTTAAGTCCTCTCTCCTGCAATCTCATCTAAGTGATTTTACATCCAGTTTTAATGGTAAATAAACAAATATGGCAGCCATAGGCTGAAAAGAACATGATAACCAGAGGCCCAGACCCATATGAAATGAGAGTGTGGCTCACCCTTCCAGAAAAGCTTTCTAGATGGTGCTAGCAAAGGTGCTAATTGAATGTGAGAGGTGTCTCTAATGGATGGATAAGAATGGGGGGATGATGAATACTAGTTATGGCCACAAGATCAGCTAACACTTCTTTTGTAAGATCCCCCAAGAAATAAGACCATTCAGAATCCTGGAGCAGGTCTTCCCAAATGGGTGAAACTTACCTAAGAAGCAAGTAGGTCAGAGTAGCACAAGGGTAGACTTAGTGGACACTATGGACATGGGACCACAGAGGTCCATGTCGGGACCATTTCATCCATCCCTCTGTAGCTGGAAATATCAGCTGCTAACCTTTCACAGCTGCGTCCTTCAATGGGCATTGCCCTCAGTCACAAGAAGCTGCTCTGCCCAACTTTATGCTCCCCTCCCAGGAGACAGCCCTCAACCATGCCTGGATGAGCTATAAAGGCCTGGCTCCCTCACCTCAGTTTGGGACAATGCTGAAAGATCACCCCAGCTCCAGTGCCCCCCATAACTACGGAGGCCTCAGCTGCAACTGCTTTAAGGGTCAGCTTCCCTATTCTGCTTCCCCTACTCCCATGCAGGGACATTTCCCAAGACACTCTCAGTAAACGTTCTGCACTCAGAAACCAGTGAGCTGATCCTAATATTTATATAAAAATGTAAAGGAACCAGAATAGCCAGAACAATTTTGAAAAGAAGAATACAATTGGAGATCTAAGATGGAGGCGTAGGTAGACACAATGTGCCTCCTCGTACAACCAAAAGAAGGACAACAACAAATTTTAAAACAAAAAACAACCAGAACTGACAGAAAATTGAACTGTATGGAAGTCCGACAACCAAGGAACTAAAGGAGAAACTTTCATCCAGACCGGTAGGAGGGGAGAGACGGGCCGGAGAGGACTCGTGCAGGGTGGCGGCTGGCAGACCAGGGAAAGGCGCGGCTGCGGACCGGGAGTCCCACTCCCTTGTGCGGATAAACCGGGAGGAACAACTGGGGAGCGAGACAGACCCCGCAACCCAGAGTTCCAGCCCGGGGAAACAAAGCCTCAGAGCCTCTGATTGAAAACTCCAGTGGGGGCGGAAGCAGTGGCAGTGGGAGAAACTCCTGGACTCACAGGAGAGCTCATTGGAGAGACCCACAGGGTCCTAGAGCGTACATAAGCCCTCCCACCCGGGAAGCAGCACCAGAATCAGCACCAGAGGGCCCAATTGGAGTGGGTCACGCGGGAAGTCACTGAAAACCTGCAGAGAGCGGAGCAGGTGCCATTGTTCCCTCTCGGACCCCTCCCCCACCTACAGCGTCACAACGCAGCAGCATGGGTTGCCCCGCCCTGGTGAACACCTAAGGCTCTGCCCCTTACTACGTAACAGGTGTGCCAAGACAACAAAAATGGCCCAAATGAGAGATCAGATCAAAGCTCCAGAAAAAATAGAACTAAGGGACCAAGAAATAGCCAACCTATCAGATGCACAGTTCAAA
>VMDR010032501.1:0-11684 GCA_007922815.1 Macrotus californicus
TTCAAACTTGCAATGCTTCATCCAATTCTTTCTCTAGCATTTTCAAGGAAAATTTCTTCAAGTTTTTGACAGTCACCACTGATGAGAAATTTTATTCATATAAAGAGGAGGTTTTAAACATGTGCAATTGTTTTAAAATTGTGTTAATTTCCTATTGCTGCTATAATAAATCACCACATATTTAGTGGCTTAAAAACAACACAAATTTATTACCTTAAAGTTTGTCTGAAATGGGTTTTAGTGAGCGCGTATCAGGGTGTGAGCAGGGCTGGGTTCCTTCTGGAGGTCCCAGGGAAGAATCTGCTCCTTTCCTTGCCTGGCTTCTGGAGGTCACCTGCACTCTTTGACCTGGGGCTTCTTCTCCTCTCTTTAGAGCGTGTCAGTCCAGCCTCTTCCCAGGGTGTCTCCTCCTGCCTCTCTTTTATAAGGACCCTCGTGGTTATGTTGGGCTCATCTAGATAATCAAGGGTAATTTCCCCCCTCCTCAGGATCCATAACTTAATCACGTCTGCAGTGTCCCTTTTGCCACGTAAGGTTACACAGTCACAGGCTCCAGGGGTTAGGATGTGACACCTCTGGGGGCCCTTATGCAGCCTATCACACAGTTTGCCTCAGTCTAAGTTACATTTAAAGAATCAAGCACAGCTTCTCTTTCTGTACTTGTACGTAATGTTGACATTTCGTGCAATAATATGAATGGGTTTCTAAGCCAAGATACCTTTTTACATCAAGTATTTCAAAATAATTATGACTCTGTAGAAAGGCAAGCACTCACAGAATAGACATCTCATAACCAACCAGGACCCACTGAAGTGGAACATCAGTTAGAAATGAACCTGTGGTAGCCAGAGATTCTGAGTTGCCCCTGTAATCTGGGGCCATTTAACTTGTCCCCTCCTCACCCCCAAATGCTGTGTTGTTGGCTCCTTGGGCTCTTCAGCAGCCTGCAGGTTCTTGTGTTCAATGGGTAAGTAAATCTCTCCCTGAGGTCCTGAGAGCTCAGACCCCACTCTGCTTTGGCCACACCAAGTAGCCCCAGGTGACCATCCTGAGCTTCCCTGAGAGATGAAGGGTTCCACATCTCAAAACCCACTGTGGCTTCCAGACCGGAACCTCTGAGGGAGGCAAGGAGTGTGTGGGTGCAGCTGTGGTGCGATCCAGGCGCTCCTGCTGATTAGCTGTCTGACGTCCTGCAGGTCACTTCCCCTTCCTGAGCCTTGGCTCCCTCTGTTGAAAATGGGAATCATGGTGGTTCCTATCCCAGAGGTTGTCATGGAAACCCAATGGGAAGAGGTGTATAGAGTGCTTAGCACTTAAAGCCTTGATCAGTATGATGCTAAAACTGCAATGGTGATAATGCAGATGCTGGTAATTTGGCTTTTTTTGTTAGTTTGTTTCTCTAAGGTTAGATGCTTAATTATCTTCATCCTGCCTGTTTTCTTCTATAGTTATTAGGGGAGCTTTATGCAACAAGCATGTGATTGAAAGTGTCAGCTCTCATGGTGGCTGCATGGTGGCTAGATCCTGATAGAAGAAGAGGTCTTACCTGGCTGCTGGGCAGAGCCTGGTGGTGCGCAGGGCTGGGACTGAGTGATAGTTACAAGGGGGGTCAGTTGACTGTAGTAATTACTCTGAGACGAAGATCTCCTGGACTGAAACAGAAGCCGAAGTGATTCCATCTCCCTTTGCTGCTTCATTCCTATCTGCATGAGATTACATAATATGATTGTGATGGATTCCTGAGCTAATTTAGCAATAATTCATATTTATATTTAGGTTTTTATTACAGCAGTAGTGCACTGATCATTTGATTCCAAAAGTAATTTCCTTCTGCAAATGTACCCTTGACATCCTAAAACGTATATTCAGATTTAATGCAAAAAAAGATGTATTATAGAAAAGGCAGTATTTTTGAAGCAGGAATACAAAGAGACAAGCATTAGTTTCTTTTTAAAATTTATTAGAAATGGAAGCCACTTTCTAAATCATAACTGATAACAGTTTAATTTGCTTTTTTCAGTGTCTGGTATGCTCATTTTTATCATTTGGGATCAAGAAAGATGTTTTTGCCTCTGTTATCTGGTTGAGTGGACATTCAAGATATTTTTAAAGGTATTTTAGTAAATATATTTAAGCATTGATAGCTAATAGAGCCGTTGGTCAGTGGCCAGTAATTTTATTGAAGCTTAACGAAAGCTGTGCAAGCAGTTTTCTTGCCTCCCAGTGTCTTTGGGGTGGCGTCAATTATAAGAACCAGCTCTATTGGAGATGTTTACCCAGCATACAAACTCCTCGTTGTTAACCATGGCTGGTGCGTGCTGACAGCTGCCTCTCAGAGAAACGTAACCCATGGCTAATGGTGGAAAGGGTGGCATTAGCATAATTTTTTGGCAGACACTAAGCTGGGGTTTCAGTGTTGCCTTCAACAGTGAGTCCTTCATTAACAGTGTCTTATCAGGGGCCCAGACTCCGCCAGGGGTGGGGGGCCAGGGGGAGATGCAACCGTATGATAGTGTGGTAGGTAACCAGAATCCTGTGTGAAATGTCTGCTTCTGAGTCAGAGAGAAAAGGATTTCAACTGCTTATGATTATGATGTGAAAAGAAGCCCATGGAAGAACGACTCTCAAAAGAATTGCTGATGTCTGATAAAAATTGACATGGTGTAGAGGTGGCTTTTTTGACAGTGACACTAATGCGTATTATGGTTTCTATAAGAGGAATTAGAATTAAAACATTTTTGCTCTTCAGGGACCAATTCAGACAAAAATAAATCTGCTTATGCAAGACTTAAGAGTCAAGAATACATTAATCCCCTGAAGGTTCTATAAGTTCATTTGCATATTGCTAAAGGTATTTCAAATGACTGGAAAAAAAGATTGTGTATCTTTGGAGACATATCAAGCTAGTTTCAGAAAGTAATAGGAAATAACAAATAATCACTTTATGTTATTATTCATCCTTAAAACAATAAACTACTCCCCAGGCCTCAAGAGTCTCTTTGATTTCCTCAATAATAAAAAAATTACAAAATTCAACATAAATGATAAAATTGGGTAATATATGATGAGGAAATAGCTATCATTCATTGAGCACTTACTATGTGCCCAGTCGGCACTATGCTAAGTGCTTTTCTAACATGTCTTTTTTCATTTTCATAACCGCAAGTAGGAACATGAAGCCCCAGGGGAATTAGTGATATTTCCGAGATCCCTTAACTGGCAAAGGACAGGATGGAAATTTGAAGACAAGTCTTTTGTTCTGCAGCCTGCAGTGCTCCCTCTGTCACCCCTGAACTGTTCTCTGTCATCAGCGACAGTCACTTCTATTAGCGGTATCTTCCTGAGTCCATTAAATGACAACCTTCCCCACCCCAGGGTTCCTTTCCACTCTTCCTCGGACAAGAGCCGCTGTTGCTATTTCACATGCCTGGCACCCTGAGGATTCTATCCAGTAGGCCTTCTTCATGCCAGTGCTTCCAGCAGTGACCTTTATCCAGTTGCGTTGGTTTCTGTTGGGTTTATGTGGGCATGTGTTGACCAGGTGCCCCCACCTCCTCTCCACTCCGGGGAAACAGCCTGGAAGAAGGGGTGCCTCACTGGACTGGGACCAGACAGTGTCTCTGTTTCAGATTTTCTTGAGGCTTCTCCTTTTAGATCCTTGTGGACATTTAACGTGTGTGTAGGGATCAAATATTAGTGTCCTCGAGGACTAATAGCATATCCTTTGTTTGTTTAAGTTGAGTAGGGTCTGAGAATACTCTGGACAGATGAAGGATTATGCTTTTACTTTCCTTTTTACCTTGAAACAAGAGGGGTGCAACAGACCACAAATATGTCCTGAAACTATAACGTCTGAAATTTAGTTATGCAAAGATTTGTGGAGTCCCAGAAAGGTTTGGGCAACCCATGTGGTGTAAGGGGTAAGCCCAGAGTGCCTCATGCCCACTTCCAGGCAGCTTGTGAGCTGTGGCCCTTTGCAGCTGTGTTCTGTCCCCTGGAGCAGGTGTGCCCCAGAGCTGCCCGGCTGGCCTCCTCCGTGGTCGGGAGCCCTTGCATGACTGTCAGCACCCCATCAGCATTCTCCTTCATGCTGTATCATCTCTCACCAGAAATGAGGGGGGTGACCCGTGATTAGGGTCAACTTGAATAAGATGTTACTTTTCACTTCTAGAAAATGAGATTTGACCTTAATTATGGAGTACATTAACTCGTATTTTGTAGCTCAGTGATTCTCACCCTGGCTGGACATTAGAGTTACCTGAAGAACTTTAGAAAATACCAAATGCTAAATGACTGGTCTCAGAATAATCACATCAGGATAGCTAAGGTGAGGCCCTGTATCAACATTTCTTAAAATCATTGCAGGCAAGTGGAATGTGCGGGGAGGGGAGGGACTGACAAGTACTGAGTGAGAGGATGGAGAGGCTGTGAAGAAGGGTCTTAGGCTGCCCGGGCTACTTCTCATAGTACAACTAGTGCTGCTGGTGAACTTACCAGGTGCTGATTCTGTGCAGGTTCGGTCCTAAGTATTTCTCACAAAATGAAAGCACCTTTGGGTACTCCTTAAAATAATCTATGAGCTTATTTCATCTTTGCAGATGTGTACATGGAAAACTTTGAGGAGGTAGAGCAATTTATTCGGAGTAGAATGACACCTCTTGGGGATATTCTCTATTATAAGTGAGATGTAATCTGTATATGTAAGTATACAGTACATCTGTTTTCTTATTGCTCTCGTCACAGAAGATTTAGACAATTCTTGTATGCTTAGCATGCCCTGGTTATGCCAGCTGAGATTCAGGTATAATATAGTAATCATTGAGGATTTGTCAAATTTCACATCACAAATCCTGGCCTCCTAATTTCTACTCAGACTTCACATGAGTATCCTGAAATGCTTCTTTGTGGCAAATAGTTCAGATGATGCCTCAAGTAGGTAGACATTGAAAACATATTGTTCAGCAAAGACTCTGATGGTACACATCCGGTCTAGTAAATCCACAAATTATAATCCCATGTGCTTGGATTGAACCCCTTTGCATGTTCATACATGATCTCCCAGGTTATACTTACAGCCTCCCTGTGAGGTCTCCATCATGAAGGGTTGGATGGGTAGGGTGAGATTTAGAAAGTATTGTGATTTAGATGGTCGCAAAGTCTGAGATCACTTGCTGTCTAACCAGGGCGTCTTTAATGCCATTAAACCATGAGGGTTTTGTTGGTGGCGGTTTTGGTGTATAGCACCATATATTTTAACCACAAGCAGAGCCATGTAACCACTATGAGGTTAGTTCAAAGGGCTAGAGTGTTGCTTCAGATAAGTAGCCGCCCGTGTTCTCCACCCACCTGAGCAGCCTGGACAAGCTTGACTTCTCTGAGAGGGTTAGGTCCATGTCAGCCTGAGCTAGCCATTTCTTGGCCATTTGGAGACAGGCCCTTCTGAAAGTTGACTGATGGTAGGAGTGGAAACATATGGTGGGTATGCTGTTCCTTTTTTTTTTTTTTTTTCTGTCTATACAAAGTACTATAATCCTTGATTCCAAAAGGAAAGATTTCAGACACGAAAAGGAAGCTAGAGGCAGAGTTCTAAAGGCATAGGCATTCTCTGGAAAGAAATGAAATGATGGAGGCCTCTTTAGGCCTCCAAAAATAAGAGGTACTGCCTCACAGGGTTCTGGGGCCTGGGATTGGAGACTGGGGTCAGAAGTGGACATTCACAAGGCAATGGAGGTGGGCTGCAGGTGAGCACTTCCTCTGTCCTGGCTCCAGACCTTCATCAGCCCCCCCTCTGCCTTTTCTTCCCAGATTTACATCTTGACCTCCAAGCTAAAAGACCTGGAGGGCTTGGGTCTGATCTTCCTTCCCCCAAACTTGACAGCCGCCCTAGAATCCTCTGTAAGACTGAACAACAGGAAGCGTCTTTGATGTTCCGGGGAAGCGCTTGTGATAACAGCATTCATCCTTTGATCTCCACAGCCAAAAAGTTACCAGCTTCAGGTCTGAAAATTCTGACAGTTTTGTTTACTTTCACTAGGAAAGCATAAGACCCTAAGGTGAAAAGCTCTACCTAAACACTCTATAATAATGCAGTGATACCCTAGGAAAATAAATTCTTGCTGTCTCCAACGGAAGAAATTCAGGTAGCTTTTCATTTCCCTTTCTGTACCTCTGTTATGAGCAAAAGGCATTTAGAGCCTCTGTCCTAAGAAGATGCAGGAACATAATTGTGGATGGGAGGTCGGGGAGCTGCTGGTAGAGATAACAATGTCGTGGTCCATGGTGCAAGTGATGACACTGGTCAACCCTGTTCCTTTCTCTGTATAGAAAGAAGTGAAATCTTCTTTAAGGGAGAGAGGGAGAGAGGACATTTGAGCTGAGCCTGAGTGAAGGGGGTGGGGAAGAGCTTTTTCTGGCAGAGGAAAGAACTAGTTCAAAAGGTCCCTGGCTGACAAGAGGCTGGTGTGTCTGGAGCAGAGATGGGTGTGGTAAGAGGCAGAGCCTGGGTCATGTAGGGTTATAGACCATACAGGGAGTTGACTGTTTTGTTCTTAGAGAAACAGATTTTAAGCAGAGGGCTAACAAGGTCTGATTGATAAGGTTAAAAGATCCTTCTGATTACTGTCTGGATAGGGAAAAAACATCAGTGATCAATGAAGAGACCCAAGGACTCTCCTTGGTGTCCCAGAGGGACTAATGAAATGCGATCAGATTTGAGGAATATTGTGAAGGCTGAGCACATGGGACTTGCAACTGAGTTGTGTGGAGGGGGTAAGGGAAGGAGATGAGTCAGGGATGACTCTTGGGCTTTGGAGCCTGTCGGGGAAGGGGTGTATCCTGTAGCCCAACAAGGAAACAGGGAGGCAGAACTTTAGGGGGTGGAATCTGAGCAAAGAAAGAGTTCTGTTTGGCCTGGCAAAGCGTGAGTTGCCTGTAGACAACCAAGATGAGGTACTCATGGGCCAGGGGTACGAACCTTTGCAATTTGAGGTAGCAGTCAGGCATCTGTCAGTCCTTCCTGGAGTTGTTAGGGACTTGGGTTCCGGTGGAAACTTTGAGTATTTTAGAAACAATTTAGTTGTTCAAGCACTCTTTGATGCTTGAGATTGAGCCCTGGAGAACATGCTGGAGCATGCTGGGATTTCTCACATCCCTCCTGGGAAGACACATTGATGTGATGAGCACACGGGAACCCTCTGCAGCTGTCTCTATTGCGTGATCGACGAGCAGTTCTGAATATTTCTCTAGACTTAGGCAATCATTTTTCTGAATTCTTTTACACACCTCCTCTTTATTAAGTCAGATATAAATATCATTTCCTGTTTACGTATGTTCCCAGGGGAGGGCAGTACAGTCATTAAGATCTAACAAATTGTCCACATTTTGAAGGTTCCTGAAAATAACGCAATCACAAGCGTGCCAGGTGTTTGTGCTTAAGAGTCTAGCACAGGAATGTTGGAACCTGCCGTCCCTTTCCCATGTCCAACTGGCCAGTGGGGGAACAGTCCTTGTTGACATCAAGTGGGTGATACATCAGAAGACTACAAAGTAAAGGGGACAGATGATGCCTCAGTACCAAAAAAAAAAAGCTTTTAAGCCAAACCCACTTACTTATTTTTGGATAAGTTTTCCCACTTGAACGGTGGGAAACAGTTCAAGTTTTTATTCCAATTTCTTAAGTCACTTTTGCTCTTTCCTGGAAAATCATCTCTCATCTACTCTAACAAGGACATTTATCTTACTCCCTCAGTTACTGTTCTAACAATCCTTGTGTTTCCTGTATTTTCCATAGTTTGTTTTTGCTATCTTCGCTTTTTGGGAAGATGGTTCCCACTGGACTGACAAGTATTACCCCTTGGAGAAGAGTCTCCGATTATAATGACCCTATCATTGGCTCCCCGACTTGATCAGACGAGCTGCCAGGTGGTCACATTGGCGGTGCCCAGGCTGCCGGAGATGTGAACACCCTAGCAGGCTTTTCGGATATGCAGGTGCCGAGCACCCTCTGGAAAAAACAGTCTTCTCTCCTCTCTGCAGTTTAACAGCAGTGCGACTCCCAGCAAATTACTGGATTTCTCCAGGTCTCCATTCTCTCCTCCATAAGCAGGGATAATTCTGACCCACCTCTGATATTTGAATTCAGTGAATGAACACCTGTAAAACACTTAGCTGAGTACCAGCTACCTGAACGGAACTCAACCTTTAGTGCCTTCCCTAACCCTTCTGAGTTCTTGTTCATCAGGAAACAGCACCCATGCACTCTGAAAACACACAATCCAGACAGTGGCTGTTGAGTAAAGATCAGTCGAGCTTTGGCAGCAAGCCAGACTGGAGAGATGAAGGAAACTGACAAAGCGGAGAAGCAGTGCAGTGCACCTCAGAATGTGGTCCTAGGACCCACAGCCTCCGCCTCACTTGGGAGCTTGTTAGAAATGCAAATGCTCAGAGTTATGGAATCAGATCCTCTGGGAACAGGGCCAGGCAATCTGTGTTTTAGCTAGCCTATGTGTAAATCTGATGCTACTGGTCTAACATAAATTCAACAGATACTGGGTGAGGAACAATGGCATGTGTTTCTGCATGTGTGTGTCTGTGTGCATACACACCCATGTATATAGAATGTTTGTAAATGTACTGTAGTACAGCAAAAACCCCCAATTTTCTTTGGTACAGTTAATTGAATAAAAATATGTCTAGAAAATGCTTATTTGCAATGACTTTGTCCTGAATTCATTTTGGGTTTAAAACTATAGATTCATCAACTTTCTTCTTTTCCTTTTTCCCTAGGAAATTCCACTTATTTGGATGACCATGGACCACCTCCTAGTAAGGTAGGGTCTCCACTTGTGGTATAAATCCTCTTTTTTCCTTTCCTCTGCACCTACAGCCTCCAATGACCCCAACCAGATCCCCCCTGGCCTTGAATTGCTCACAAGAAAATAGTAGTTGGCAGATGTCAAATTAGTCTTTGACTTTTAGTGTGGAGAAAAAGAAGCACATGGAGGCAGCCAAAATGGTGAGAGAGGAGAGCTGTTATTTCATCAGGAGCTGTAGCTGCCCCAGCACTGGAGCCTTCAGCTGACCTAGGTCTTTGGCAGCTTCTCCTGTGTGCTGCCTCCTTGGTATCTGTGCTGGCCCATGATATGATTCCTTCAACCCAGCCTCACCATGCCTTGCAGCCTTGGCCAAACTCACCTCCACCCACTCTTCCCTGGCCTGCCTTCATTGGGCCACCCCACCCAAGGCTCAGCCTCATAGACCCAGATTTCTGCCAGTGCCCTCTCCGGTCTACGTTTTTAAGGGTCAGAACCATCCAACGAAATATTAATATAGTTCCCCACCACTGTCTACTTCCTTGAAATCAATGAAAACCAAATGCCTATCTACAAAAAAAGAGAGAGAGAAATAGTCTTTGACCACTGAAGGTAATGCCTGTAAGGTACAGTGTTAAGTTCATCGTGCAAAGAAAATCAACCACTAACCTTAAAAGCTGGGAATTTACCCTAATGCTGGCTTTTCAGTTTGGGATTTGAAGACCCCAGTTACGACCATGAGCTTCTGAATCAGCTCTGGGTTTATCACTGGCTCTTCCACTTTCAGTGTATGGCATTGGACAAGTTACTTAATGTTTTGAGCTTGAGAGTTTTAATGTGCAAAACAGGATTAAAAATACTGCCCACAGTGCAGGACGTCTGAAAGGACTGAACGTGCTAATATATGACAAGCACTCAGCATCTGGCGTGCTCTGAGCGTTAAATAAGTGGTGGTGAATGTCAACTAGCCTGGAACAACATTAAGATCATTGATGAATGGTGCAGTAGCACTTAGCACAGTCATGGATGTCTCTACCATGTGGTCCACTGCATACTGAGCGCCCACAATGATATAGGCACTAGGAATACAAATATGAGGCAAAACAAAACAACAGCAACAAAATAGCCCCTACCCTGGAGGACAAAAGGAATATATAGGGTTTAATACCATCTGAAGTTAAGAACCACGTCTAGGTCATCGCAGGATCCTCCCATCCTTACATCGGTACATTGTGGCTATTCATTCAGTTTTGCTGAGCTGGACCATGCCATCAGAGCTGGAATCTAAATTAGGTCTCCTGGCTCCCATTCTAGGTCTTTCCACTAGGCCAGTGTTCTCAAACTTAAGCTTGCACCTGGGTTTCCTGGAGGCTTGTTAAAACACAGATCATTGGGCTCAGACCTCTGAGTGTATGATCAGCAGGTCTGAGATGGGACCTGAGAATTTGCATTTCTCACAAGCTCCCAAGAAATGCTGGTGCTACTAGTCTGGGGACCACGTATGAGAACCACAGCTCTGAAGGCCGTGAATATAGAGGCCTTCTATTTCCTTGGACATTTTCTGTGTTGGGTTTTTTACTGCTAATGGCCTACAAAGAGTGGTATGGCTTGTCCTATAAAGGCTATTTATTAATATCACGATGAGTTCCACTGTAAATTTTCTTGGAGTGAAAACATATTTTCTTTGGTCAATAACCTGAGTAGGAGGGAGAGTAAGTCGGGGTGGGGAAGGAGAAAGTGGCAGATGGCCTGCTAGGTTCCTCTGCCACTAACTGTACTTCTTTTCCAAGTGGGGCCAAGTGCTCTCCAGGGAAGAGGGGTTAGGTGGGACCCTTCAGCTGTTTCTCTCAATGGCATGTTGGGACATTGCTTCAGGTTCCAGGTTTGATAAATGGGGTTTTACCTGTTCAGAAGACCCAGGCCCATTTCATATGAACTTATGTTCTTGTACTCAATCTTTGGTGACTGGCCCAGGGCCACCCCTTTAGTCTACCTGGGGCCTTACTCTTGCCAGGGTGGCCGTCCCATCTGTCCCTTTGCTAGTCTTCTCAGTGCCTGGATTCTGTGTTTGTTGGGCTCTCTCCGGTGCCCCTGATGCTCTTTCTCTGTCAGTGCATCTCCCTCCATCCCCCCTGCAGTTTGGTCTGCACCCCTCCCCCTTCCTCCACCCCCAACTAAGGCTCCCCATGATACACAAAACCCATCAGGTCATATCAGATCATTTTAGACCACTTTCAGAGTAAAAGAGTTTATAAACTTTTCCAAGTTTGAAAATTGTGAATATAATCTCTTTAAACAAGCAGAAGTTTATATAATACAGATTCTTTCCCTATAACTGCATTTTCATCATTTAGAAGTGGAGTAGCAAAAACCCTCTTGACTTTCTAAGCAGTAGCCAAAATAAGAATATAAAAATGGATAAAAATAATATTGGTATGTGAATATCTTTTCATCCATGTTTATTACTTCTGACAGGGTGGAAATCAATCCCAGCAGTGATGAGGTCAGACTTCCACATAAAGGTCCTTTGGGTGTTCCCTGAGGTGGGGCTTTGGTTATTTAGGTCTATAGACCACTGGCATAGCCACCACTGGATATGATGGCACCCAGAGGATAAGGACTGACACATGTGCACCCAGAGTGAACCCCTATCTAACAGGGGACTGCCGGACTGAGTCCAGATCCACAATTTTCATCTTTGTTTAGCATTCAGAAATCACTTTTTGATGCCAAGACTCAAAGAGCTGTGATCTAGATAAAAATAAGGTTTTTAAGCCCTGAAAATGCACTGAGGTTTACAGGCAAGTTCTCATTTTATTAAAAGTGCAGTTCTACAAGATTCACATTCCACAAGTAATAGCCACTTGGGGAGTG